>JANSJX010000541.1:0-23018 GCA_026168455.1 Theocolax elegans | reverse complement strand
TATAGAGGATTCGTTTAATATCAACCAGATTTCTTCGTGGGTCATATTTAACTGTTTGAATTAACTAATTAATTATTTTATTCGTAGCGTATAATAAATCTACTGTAACATCCAAATAATTACGTTTTAATTTATATTAATATTGTACAGTATAAGAATTTATTATTAAAACTTAAAATCGATTTTCATTTAACTTTTAAACCGTGCTATTGTACTTACAATCATAATATCGTAAAAAAGTTTATACATATAGTATGAAATAAAATTATATTTATTAAACGGACTTCCACATGGTGTCTCCTATATTATTTAATTCGCAATACTTCTCTTATTTTTTTTCTTGTACAGACATACTTTCCGATTATATCAAATGAAAATTGGAGACGCATCGTTTACACGGACAAAAATATTTGAGTAAAAATTAGTATGTTGTATATTGAAGTAATCGAAAGAATAATGAATGAATGAATGAATGAATGTTTATTAGCGACAAAAGGACTCTAGGTCCTACATGGCCGCAGCCAGTTTTGATACAGTAGAAGTACAATGTTACGTCGAAACTACATAAGTGTTGCAGTTAAGAATAATATATAAATGTATAAAATATAAAAACATAAAAACATAAAATTAAATAAATTAATTAAATATATACAGATAAATGAAATAAAATAAATAAAAAAAATTGCTATTAAAATAAACAGATTGCCTTTTAATGAGACGAGGATGAGAGCATCTGCTCAATTACAAATAATTCATTCGGGCATAATGGGCCCAATAAGTCCGAAATGACACCCAAAGGGATATCGCTTTATTTGTGTATTTGTAGATGATTCTTCCCGATTAGCTCAGGCATATCCCATGAAATCTAAAATTGATACAGGATCGTGTCTTGATCAGTTTGTTAAAACTTCGAGAAATTGGACGAGACGCGAAAGTATGTTATTTAAGATCAGATCAGAGCACATAATTTACGGGAGGCGATACAATTAAAGTACTCGAAACACTCGGAGCTGAATGTAGTTGGTATGTTCTGATACTCCTCAGCACAATGGAGTGGCTGAGAGATTCAATCAGACTATTCAGAAGAAAGTGAGAGCGCTAATGTTTGATTCGAAATTTCCAGAAAATATGAGGGACTTGGTTTTGGGTGCTGCTGTTTATGCTTACAATAGAATTCCGCACAAGTCAAATGAGATGGTTTCTCCTTTGGAAAAATTCAACACAATTTATACCGTGAATTTAAAACAATTTAGGCGTTTTGGTTGCATGGCTTATGTAAATATTCAGAGGAAAATAGGTCCCAAGTTTAGACAGATTGCAATCCCAAGTTTTTTTTTGTTGGATACAAAGCCACCGGTTATGTCTTGTTCAAACCAGATGAGAATAGATTTTATGAAAGTCGAGATGTGAGATTCAATGAAAAAATTGTTTTTGGTGGCAGATTCACAAAGAATGAAATACAAGACTGGGACAATAATTTTGAAAAGGTAAACGAGAAGTGGTTCTTGAATTATGAGAAAGATGTGTCGAGAGAATCTGAGGAAATAATAAGAAAGGAGGGAGTAGAAAAGAGAAAGACAGGTCACCCGAGGAAATTGCAAGCGAAAGAAAGCGAAATAGAAAAGGAACAAATATTAAGTGATCTGAAATATAATGCACTGTTAGCGAAAATTAACTGTGACCCACAATCGTATAGAGAGGCGATGAGTTCAAAAGACAAAGAAAATTGGTTGTCTGCAATTCAGAGTGAATTGGACTCAATGAACAAAATGAAGTATGGGAACTGGTAGAACGATCTGAAATTGTGAGAGGCGAAAATAAACCGAATATAATAGATTCTAGGTAGATCTTGAAGAAAAAGATGGAAAAAGAAGGGACGTGTAAATATAAAGCGAGACTTGTTATAAGAGGTTTCAAGGATAGAAATGAATATGATTTGGTTGAAACATACGCACCTGTTTCGAGATTAACCTTGATAAGATCGGTTCTAGCTATCATTAATAAATATGATTTGGACGTATATCAAATGGACGTGAAAACCGCTCTCTTGAACGGAACTATAAGCAAAGAGATATACATGAAATTGCCAGAAGGCATGAATGTGACGAGCAAAGAGAAGCGAGAAAAGGTCTGTAAATTGAAGAAAGCGTTGTATGGTTTAAAAATCAGTCCGAAACGTTGGAATGAAAGGTTTACGGAAGCCGCTAATAAAATATGTTTACATACTCATGATAGCGAACCATGTTTATTTACTTGGCGAGAGGCGAATAAAATTTTGTTTTTCAGTTTTTGTATGTTGAGGACATGTTAATTGCTAGCAACGATCAAGTCCGACTAAGCGAGGTGAAAACTAAATTGAAATCAGAATTTGAAATGACTGATCTGGAAGAATCGAAGTGCTTTCTGGGAATTAAGATTATACGGGATAGAGTGAATAAAACGTTGACATTGTCACAAGAAAGCTATATATTAAAATTGTTACAGAGATTTGGGTTTGGTGAGATGCATCCGCAAAGGACTCCGATGATTACAAACCAGGTAGCAAATCGTAAGAGACGCGATCGCGAAGAGAATGAGACAGAATCGGAATATAAAAGTGACGAATTCAAACTGAATGTTCCCTATAGAGAAGCCGTGGGTTCATTATTGTATTTAGCAAATGTGACGCGTCCTGATATTACTTATGCAGTAAATATTGTCGATAAGCATCGAATAAATCCGAATGAGGACGATTGGGAAATGATAAAAGGATTTTTGGTATTTAAAGGGAAGTGTGTACTTGGGTCTAAAATATACTGGTAATACTGATGATATTCAGACTTATTCTGATGCAAGTTTTGCCGATTGTAGAAATAGTTTGACAACTAGTGGTTTTGTAATTATATTGTTTTGAGATGCGGTGTCTTGAAAGACACACAAACAATTAAATGTCGCATTATCTAACTGTCAAGCTGAGTATATAGCAATGAGCGAGGCGTGTCAATATAAAATTTCGTTGTCAAATGCTCTCAAATTGATTCTAATTGATGACTTCAAACCTATGATTCTGTGGTGCGACAATAAGGCGGCTGGTGCAGCCACCCAAATAACAGGTAGCAATATGATTGAAATTAAAGAACATTATGTGAGAGAATGTGTTAAAATGGGTTTTGTTAAAGTGATGTGAGTTAAGTCAAAAGAACAGCTTGCTGATATATTTACAAAGCCGTTGGCTTTTGGTTTACATAATAAACTAACCTTCAAGATAATGAATGGATAAAGAGATTCGTATATATTATGCTTAATATGTGTGATTTGTATTTCTTTTAGGAAACAGTAAGTGATTACAGGTCCGATCGGGAGGGAGTGTTGGAATTGCGATCGGCCCTTCTATCGATTTTCCCCCACCACCTTAAGACAATAGAAGAGCACGGTGTCCGTCGGAGGACTCACTTTCTCCTCAGCTACCGATCTGAGTTGATCGTTTTGGCGCCACCGCGAGATCTCGATTTTATCTTTTACTTTTATTGTTTTATTATTTTTATATTAAATTAAGTGAAGTGTAGTGAGGTGTTGTTTTTATTGCTGCCACCACCCAATAATCCATCATCTTTCTTATTTGTAAATAAAATTTATTTTTAAATAAAAATTCATACGAATAAATTTTTTTATTATTTTGGTCAAAAACACTCAAAAATCAAAATATAGGATCTTTCATAGATTTAAGGGATTTCTTGATGGTTTTTAATTGAGATTGCTTAACCTATATATATATATATTTGTAGATCCATCGCGGCGAGAAATGGGGAAGCTGTTGCAGGGGATGCCATTCATATTAAATAAGATATCCTGGATGATGCAACGTAGAATAAGCGTCAATAACCCCAATACAACACTGCCCTTCACCATTACAGCCGAAACACCACAGGTTGGAGATAAAGAATTTAATTTATATTTAAAAAAATTGAATACATTAAAAACAAGCATATATATTCATTTTGTCGCTGCCAGTAATAAACACCGCAACTGGTGTTTAATCGCGGCGGCAAAGTTTAAGACAAAGTCGAATATGCTAATGGTTTTATGCAGCTGCCGACCACCCGGCAAAAGAATTTTTACCATGGTCCGCGCCTTAGAAAAGGAGCTGGGCGTAGAACATGAGGAAAGGATTTTTGACAATGCGAACGAGCTACACAGGATTTCGGAGGCGCTACTATAAAAAAACTGAAATTGGTAGATTTAAAGTGGTTAAAAAAAACGCAATAGAATACATAATGACGCTACTAAAAACACCAACGAATAACCCAAATCTGTCAGTCGACGACTTAATGTAAAAATAAATTTAATTGTAAATAATAATTATATTTTAAAACTCCATCTAGAGTCGAAAATTTTTGGATTTTTAACTTTAATATTTTGAGATCTGTCTACTAATGTCCAGACTTCGTTAATCTTCACAGGCTCCAATTCACTATGAATTACTTTTTCTTATTCAAGCTTACCTGGGGACATCATATCCTCTCTGTACGAGTTTGGTACCTTGTGGACTGTAGCAACAAAGGCATATTGCTGACTTTCTTACAGTCAGTTAAAATCTGATTCAAGCTGTCGTGATTCTTCAAATTTTATATTATCTTTTCTTGGACGTCCTCTCTTTCCTTTTTCTCCCTTCGTTTTTGATATTTCTAAGTCATCTACAAAAACTAAATATACTGTATATTTTAGGATAAGTGATGGAAACAATGCAACAAACAATACGAAATATGGCACATATAACCAGAAATAACAACGAACCTTGCACATAAAAAATTCGTCATCTGTAAGAAATTACGAACTTAACTATATCCAGAAATATTAAGTTGACTTAAGGTGTTCCATCATGTAATATATCTACTTGTTGTTATATGTGCCATATTTTGTGTCGATTGTTTCATTGTTCTGTGATTTTAATTATAAATCAAGGAGCAATACAACAAACAAAACAAGGTGGGTTTTCAATAAAAACCAATGTAGGGTTATCGAATGATCAGGTACGTAATTTTAATTAACAATGAATTCGATGTGAGGTTTCGTATGATATAGCACGTGATATTTGTGGAAATAAGTAAGTTCGTAATTTCGTTCAGATGTCAAAATTGCATGTACAAGGTTCATGGTACTTCCCTGTTATATGTACCATATTTTTTGTTGTATATTGCACTGCTCTATGTTTTTAATGTAATTAATGTCTTATTAATGTAATTATTATATTTTAAAAAATTAATATTGAATTTTGTTGGTCTTGCTGAGCTAACGTCTAACGACTCTAAGAACTCCAAGTTGCTCGCTCGAAAAGGCACGACAATTCGCCGCGTATCAATCCCGAGGACAACATTATGAAGGCCACAAGCCGTCAGACATAAACCAAAAGAAGAAGCAAATAAATACTAAGTAATAAAATTGAAAATATTTTAATAAGAAAGAAAGAAATTTTAAGTCTATGTGTTTCGTCTTGGGACCGTCTGCCAGAACTCATCAGTGGGGCGCAGACGGTCCCTGCCCCAGACACACAAGACAGTATTATTGAATCAAAATAATGATAAACTTAAAATTTTGGTATCGTAAGAACGAATGAACGGAGCCTATATAAGTACACATAAGATGGAAAATCTGATTGTAGATGGAAAAGTGCCACCTAACATCAGAGTATGTACTATGGACATAATCTTAAACCAAAGTCCTGTTATTATTAGAAATATAATTTTTTTTCTCGCCCAGGCAAAAGTTTTTAAATTAATATTGAATTTTGTTGGTCTTGCTGAGCTAACGTCTAACGACTCTAAGAACTCCAAGTTGCTCGCTCGAAAAGGCACGACAATTCGCCGCGTATCAATCCCGAGGACAACATTATGAAGGCCACAAGCCGCCAGACATAAACCAAAAGAAGAAGCAAATAAATACTAAGTAATAAAATTGAAAATATTTTAATAAAAAGAAAGAAATTTTAAGTCTATGTGTTTCGTCTTGGGACCGTCTGCCAGAACTCATCAGTGGGGCGCAGACGGTCCCTGCCCCAGACACACAAGACAGTATTATTGAATCAAAATAATGATAAACTTAAAATTTTGGTATCGTAAGAACGAATGAACGGAGCCTATATAAGTACACATAAGATGGAAAATCTGATTGTGGATGGAAAAGTTCCCCCTAACATCAGAGTATGTACTATGGACATAATCTTAAACCAAAGTCCTGTTATTATTAAAAATATAATTTTTTCTCGCCCAGGCAAAAGTTTTTAAATTAATATTGAATTTTGTTGTTCTTGCTGAGCTAACGTCTAACGACTCTAAGAACTCCAAGTTGCTCGCTCGAAAAGGCACGACAATTCGCCGCGTATCAATCCCGAGGACAACATTATGAAGGCCTTCATATAATAATTATAACCCTACCAATATGAAAAATTGAAATTTTGAGGTTAAACAAAACTATAATGATTCTACGAAGCAGCGATTTTCCGATATTTTATCGCTATTTCCAACAACTTGCTATTTTATTGCTTAAAAAACGTTACACTTATAGTGTATTTATACTTTAATTTCTAGTAGGGATATTTTATACGCAATAAAATCGTGTGCATATTTTTAAACGTATTGAGTACAGAAATGGTGATAAAATACCGACAAAATAGCTACATTACAACTTTATTATAGTTTTCCTTAGCCACAAAATTTCAAATTTCTATATTGTGTGCAATAAAAGGTAGGGGTATAATAATAAAATTACATAATAAATAGTTTTCGAAAAATTGTACACGACATATGTTTATTTTATTATTATTGCGACAAATAATTTGTGTATAATTTTAATTTGTTTTATATGTTGTGCACAATATTTAGGTGCAAAATTCTCATGTGCATGAACCATCCCATGCCGATCTGCTGGCGTCAAAATCCTCGGATCTGGATTCAGCGACCCAAAAAATGTATAAGTAGCATGATCTCGTTTTTGGGACTGTCAACTTTTTTTGTGGGGCTGCGTAATTTTTGTGGTTGTATTTGAATAGTTTTATACCTTATTCCAATTCTCTCCCTCACTTTACTCGAACGAAAAAATCTTGCTCAGTTAAACAGAACCTTCGACAGTAGTGTCCAAATGTATTATAAAATTTGAGTTATTTA
Source organism: Theocolax elegans (assembly GCA_026168455.1). Classification (NCBI taxonomy): domain Eukaryota; kingdom Metazoa; phylum Arthropoda; class Insecta; order Hymenoptera; family Cerocephalidae; genus Theocolax; species Theocolax elegans. The sequence continues at coordinate 15,879 of JANSJX010000541.1, read as the reverse complement.
AAACCAACAACAGTCTAAAATATATAAAATTAAAATTATTATGTGCATTATTCTAAACAATATTAAGTTCACGATATATTGTTAATTCCCGAATTAAAAATAATAGAATATCGTTAAATAATAGATAAAAAAATAATCTTTTATAAAATTACCAAAAACACTTGTCAATTTTATTGCTGAGCTAACACCGGCAGTAGTACAAACTTAAAATCGAAGACAAAAATTTCGCTTCTGAGTTAACACCTTTTATAACTGGACTCCGAAGTAGCACCTTTTATAACCGGATTCTGAGGTAGCACCTTCACATCGGGGAACGACGATTTGTGCACAAAATGAAAACATAGATCACGTGGAGTGCCTGACAATATTGGTGGTTGATATATCGACCAGTCCCGTTTAGAACCTAAAGTCCAATGTTAATAGTACATTACGATACAAGTGTGCGAAACAGGCGATTCACGCACGAGTCGCATTTGCCGCCCGAGTGAAGCGTGGGTGGCAAAAAGACGAGTTCTTGAATCGTCTGAGCACACTCGTATCGTATACTATTTTTTTGAAACGCTGTGTGCGAAATGAGATAATAATAATAATAATAATAATAATAATAATGCAATAATAATAATAATTTATTTAATAGCACACAAACATAAAAAGTGGGGGATTGCCTTTCTTAAGTTTACTAGACGAATTATGAAAATTACCTACTGCGCATGCGCGAATTTCGCACACTAGTGCGTGAAAGTGGTATTTCGCACACGCTGCACAGACATTCAAAATGGCATTTCGCACACAGTGTTTCAAAAAAATTTAATTTGGCGAGTTAAGAGTGCCTTTAGACGTATTTAAATGCGGTGAACACGAAAAAAATATCAAAAAATGTTCAGGAGACATCCTTGACCTTGAAAATTGTATTTGAATTATTTTTTGTTATAAAATTACAGGATTTTGCATTGGAGAAGACAAAAAAGAAATTAACTGTGCAGGACATTCAGTCGTTCCACACTAACTTGCCAAAATTTCTGATACTAAAAAGCCATGATCGGCAACCAATAATAATTGCCAATGAAAAATATACACCAGCAAAAAGATACAGATGCTTAGGCTCAGAAGCACACTTAATTGATTATTTAAAGTAAGTAATCTTTTTTATTCTATAATGCATTTATTTTATTAACCATTAATTACATAAATGTTTTATTTACTTATTTTTTCCTTTCAGTAACGTAAAGTGTGCAGTGGCTGCGAACCATCTACTTGCTGCTGATTTCACATTATATAGTGAGTATTTCATTTGATTAGACCAAGAATAAAACTAGATTTATTAATAATTGTGAAATTATAATTTTTTTAGTCAGAACAACCGAGAAATCGGAGACGGGTGAAGTAGCAGCCACAAAAAAAAGTAAGTAATCTCTTTCTTATTTGTAAATAAAATTTATTTTTAAATAAAAATTCATACAAATAAATTTTTTTATTATTTTGGTCAAAAACTCTCAAAAATCAAAATATAGGATCTTTCATAGATTTAAGGGATTTCTTGATGGTTTTTAATTGAGATTGCTTAACCTATATATATATATTTGTAGATCCATCGCGGCGAGAAATGGGGAAGCTGTTGCAGGGGATGCCAGTCATATTAAATAAGATATCCTGGATGATGCAACGTAGAATAAGCGGCAATAACCCCAATACATCACTGCCCTTCACCATTACAGCCGAAACACCACAGGCTGGAGATAAAGAATTTAATTTATATTTAAAAAAATTGAATACATTAAAAACAAGCATATATATTCATTTTGTCGCTGCCAGTAATAAACACCGCAACTGGTGTTTAATCGCGACGGCAAAGTTTAAGACAAAGTCGAATATGCTAATGGTTTTATGCAGCTGCCGACAACCCGGCAAAAGAATTTTTACCATGGTCCGCGCCTTAGAAAAGGAGCTGGGCGTAGAACATGAGGAAAGGATTTTTGACAATGCGAACGAGCTACAAAGGATTTCGGAGGCGCTAATATATATAAAAACTGAAATTGGTAGATTTAAAGTGGTTAAAAAAACGCAATAGAATACATAATGACGCTACTAAAAACACCAACGAATAACCCAAATCTGTCAGTCGACGACTTAATGTAAAAATAAATTTAATTGTAAATAATAATTATATTTTAAAACTCCATCTAGAGTCGAAAATTTTTGGATTTTTAACTTTATTATTTTGAGATCTGTCTACTAATGTCCAGACTTCGTTAATCTTCACAGGCTCCAATTCACTATGAATTACTTTTTCCTATTCAAGCTTACCTGGGGACATCATATCCTCTCTGTACGAGTTTGGTACCTTGTGGACTGTAGCAACAAAGGCATATTGCTGATTTTCTTACAGTAAGTTAAAATCTGATTCAAGCTGTCGTGATTCTTCAAATTTTATATTATCTTTTCTTGGACGTCCTCTCTTTCCTTTTTCTCCCTTCGTTTTTGATATTTCTAAGTCATCTACAAAAACTAAATATACTGTATATTTTAGGATAAGTGATGGAAACAATGCAACAAACAATACGAAATATGGCACATATAACCAGAAATAACAACGAACCTTGCACATAAAAAATTCGTCATCTGTAAGAAATTACGAACTTAACTATATCCAGAAATATTAAGTTGACTTAAGGTGTTCCATCATGTAATATATCTACTTGTTGTTATATGTGCCATATTTTGTGTCAATTGTTTCATTGTTCTGTGATTTTAATTATAAATCAAGGAGCAATACAACAAACAAAACAAGGTGGGTTTTCAATAAAAACCAATGTAGGGTTATCGAATGATCAGGTACGTAATTTTAATTAACAATGAATTCGATGTGAGGTTTCGTATGATATAGCACGTGATATTTGTGTAAATAATTAAGTTCGTAATTCACCACATTTATAATAAAAAGTCATCTTTCGTAAAGTAAGACAGGTATCACGCATTTATGAACGATTCTTGCAGTACAGTACTGGTCCTACGCGTGACATCTGTTTTTTATGAAAAAGACGCTACTTTCACCACGTGCGTCGGAAATTTTCAACTATTTTTCCAACCCCATCCTTGCAAGAAAATTTATATACACCTTTCTTTGACGAAAACTAAAAGTAATTTCCTTTAGTCATAGTTCCTTCACGGTCGAGTTAAGATCGTCGTATTTACCTTTATTCAAAACTATTTTATATAGTGTATATCGTGTATAGATATTATTTGTCTATAATACGAAAATTTGCGCGTGTGTGTGTTAGTTCAATTAGTAGTATACTGTGTATTTCAGAATAAATATATATATAAATTACAATGGAAAGTGCAAATTATATAGACAACTTGCTTGAGGATCTATTCAATCAATGCGACACGCCTACGGTTCAACGCCCCGGTGCGCTACCATTGTTACCTGAGGATGAGGAGCAAAACATAAGTGGATGTGATTTTAATTTTGAAACTTTAAATACAGACATTTTATACGATTATACCTCCGACGAGGTAGAAGAGTATATGACAATATTTTAAAAAAATTATGTGAATGTGACAATGGCTTCGCCACAACGGTTCAACAAAGTGTAAATAACTCGGACAGTAATAAAGAAAACGATTCATCCTTGGAAAATAAAAAGATAACACCCAAAAAATCAAAGAGGAGCACACTTTTTATTAATCAAAATACGGCGACTTTAAGTGCTTACGAAAAAATAAATATCTCTGCAGCATTAGCCCGGGATATTGCGACCTGTATGACACAGCTTGACAGATGCATCAATGATTCGCATAAACCCGCGATCTTTTTGCACAAATATTTTGAATGGGCAACGCTTATATTAAAGGGAAATAACCAAATTTTGTCCAAGGCGGATTTTAGTATGAATATGAACGAATTTTTTGATAATATCAGAATAATACATGAGCCACATAAAAAATTTCGATCAAAAAATACTCCAACAAAACAAGAGGCGTTTAAACTCTTATACGAACTAACAAAGCTACAGGGTTTGTTAAATGGATAGTAAGTACTCATCATTAATTTATTATTATATAAAAACAATTATAGATAATAATAACGTGAAATTTCTAGTTCATTCTGAAGAGGGGGATGAATTTAAGCGTTTGCTTATTTTTATATTACTTATTTCATCACCAACGATAATATCAGAAGTCGAGGACGAATTCAATCAAACTGAATTAGGAAAACTGGTTCTGGTTGCTGCTAGTCAGATATCGTCACTTTCTAAAACATCGATGGGGATGGTGAACGTAAGTATAAGATTATCTATAAGTTTTGTGTTGAATTAGGTTTTATTACTGTTTGATCATTAAGCAATCGTTAATATAATTACCCAGATAGCATGTCAGATTGTAGCAATATTACTGGAATGTTGTCGCATTGCTACAATATGGACATTATACATTGTCGGAATATTGTAACAATGTTCTAATAATATTAAATGTCCTAGGTTTTGAGTATAGTGCAATATTGATGGTACATATTACAGCATTATTCAATATTTTCAAAATATCAAAGGCGAATACTGGTTAATATTGTAGTAAAATACCACAAACAGTAGTAGAATATTGCAATAATATTAAAAAGGCACAGAATAGTGCATTTTCCCAATTTTGTAGCAGTGCTAATCGTAATATTGAATACAATATTAGTGTATTATTGAACTTTATTGTAAACACGTTGGTGCAATGTGAGAGCAATATTGTAATTGAATATTACAACAATATTGATGCAAAATAGCATAAATAGTTCAAAAAGTTACTAAAAAATATTACTACAGCATTTTAAGAATGTGGACGGCTGATGTTACACAATCTTAATTTGGTCTTTTTATTTAAATTTTTAATTTTGGATTCAACAATATTATTTAACATATATACATATCTCTCTATATATATAAAAAGATTCTGCTGCCGTCGCCGCCGCCGCCGCTGTGTATAAGAATTTTTGGGGTATATACATGAATTGGAAGGTCCTGTATATCTATATACATATATAATGGGTTAATATACAGGGTGTTCTTTTAATGATTCCGTTCCTTCGGCATACATACAGAGCAGGAGATTCTAAGCAACTTTTTCCTTTAGCAAATTTTGATTTGATGCATAATTAATAAGATAACTAGCTACCATTCCTCGGTCGCGAACGCTCCCTCGGTCGAATAAAATTAATTAATCTCTCGGTAGAATATATCCTGAATTAATGCGATTATCATTATGAAATTATAACTATTTATGTACAGTAACGATATATCTATGACAATAATGGTGAATGTATTATTTATTAATAATTAAGGGTTAAATAAAATAAATCAGACGTATTAGAATAAAATAATATTTAATTATTCATAAATTAAAGAAATATTTATATATATATATATATATTTTATTTATTTATTTTTTTTTATTTTAGAAGTTTCACGGACTTATTAGTCCTATTACATAAAGAATTATAAAAAAAATAAATGACGCTGAGAAGTAAAATTAAAAAATAATTAACAAATTAAAATTATATGTTACATGTGACAATATTTCTTACACATGATTTTAAATCTCCCTATGGAGTTACAAACACGAATATTTAATGGAGTTAAATTCCATAAACGACGTAGTCTAGGTACAGTTGAATAAAAGGTATAATTACTTAATGACGATATTTCAGAGAGATGTCTTGGATTCCTTAAATTATAATCGACTAATCTATTCGCAAACAAGGTTACTATGCATTCACAACTAATAAAATTATTTAACACTTTGTAAACAAAATATAAATCATAAAATTTACGCAGATAAACGAGATCAAATAACTTAAACTTAACAAGTAATTTACTATAATCATGATCAAAGAAACTCATTGGAGTATGACACTTAAACGCAAGATATCGTAAAAATTTGTGTTGCACAGATTCCAGTCTACTGATTTGATATCCTTTATAAGGATTCCAAATCACCGATCCATATGAACAAATGGGTAGAACTAGGGTCTTAAACAATATAATAATCGAGTTAATATTTACAAAATCTACCGTACTACGCCGAATAAAGCCTACAGTCCTAGAAGCTTTATTTACAATATAATTTATATGTGAATTAAAATTAAGATGGTTATCCAAGATGATACCAAGATCTAACACCTCAAAAACTCTATTTATAGATCTATTATCACACAAATAATCATACAACAATAAATCATTACCTCTGTGGAAGCTAATAATATTTGTTTTACAAGCATTTATATTCAATCCATTATCTTTCGCCCAAGCAATCAAATTATTAAAGTCACATTGTAGTTTGGATGCCAACATAGGGTTGGTTACATTGTAAAATAATTTAACATCATCGGCATAAATTAATATGTTAACAAATTTAATGCTGTCAGGTAGATCATTAATATAAATTATAAAGAGAAGAGGGCCAAGATGCGAACCCTGAGGTACACCAGACTTTATTCTCACGAACCCAGATGACTCATTATTTAATCTAACTGCCTGTTCTCTATTTTTTAAATAAGACGTAAGCCAATTAAAAATAACACCCCTTAAACCGAAGTTCCAGACCTTTTGTAACATCCTATCGTGGTTTACCGAATCAAAGGCTTTGGAAAAATCTATATATATAGAATCCATCTGAGATTTAACATTAAAAACTTCATTTATGTAGTTGCAAAATATCAATAGGTTAGAAATTGTTGATCTACTCTTAACAAATCCATGTTGGTAAATAGATATTTTAGAAAAGATAAAATCAGAGATTTTAGAGGCAATAAGCGCATCAAATATTTTTGACAACGAAGATAGAATAGAAATTGGCCTGTAGTTAGTTATGCAACCTTTATCGCCTTTCTTAAATATTGGTTGAACGAAAGCCTTCTTCCATAGAGTAGGAAAACAACCCGTTTTAATAGAAGCAGAAAAAAGATTCATAACTGGGGTTCTCAATTGAGGCCAGCATCGTTTAATAAAATACGGAGGGATACCGTCAGGACCACAACTACCATCATCCTTAATGGAGAAAATTATTTTATCTAATTCAGTTTCGTTAATTTGTACACTATCAATGCATTCATTTTCTTGGTGCATTAAAATGTCTGTTAAACTCGAGTCATTGAAGACTGATGAGAAATGTTCAGAGAAAGCATTAACAATACACGAATTTGTTTCAAATTTCTTATCACCTGAGTACATAGTTTTTGGCATAGAGTTTTCATTGTTTAGCTTATTTATAAACGACCAGAAGTTTTTTATATTACGCGTAACATTATTTTCGACGGAGACGATGTAATCCCTATAAAGTTTACGGGATAAACGCAAGCATTCTGCTCTTTTCTTTTTGAATAAAACAAATAACGACGAGTCTCCTGTACGCTTCCATATCGCATGAATTGATTTTTTTATTTTAATCATATTTTTTAAATCTATATTATACCAGGATGGATAAGAGGATGAAAAACATTTTTTTAACGGAACTAGGTCATTAATAGCACTATTTAAAACCGAGTAAAATTTATCTATCTTAAAATTTATATCACAGTCGATATCGATATTGCAAAAACTCCAGTCCTCCTCGGATAACAACCTCAATATATCATCATAATTCGCATTTTTAAAATCACGTCTAAGGTTCGATTCACTATCGACACAAAAATCATTAAGACTGGGCGCCATTATATCAAAAAAAGCACCAACATGATGATCATCACACTTTAAAATTTCTTCATCACTACAATTATACTTCAACAAACTGGAGTCAGCAAAAAGTAAGTCCAATGTATAGTCCTTTTTGGGATGCACCGGAAATAGTTGCTGTAAGTTTAAGTTCGCGTACATTGAGGACAACAAAGCACATTGTTGCAACTTATCAGGCGATACATAGGTTAATCTTGAAAAACCCGAATGTCCATCAGACCAATTAACATTTGGTAAATTAAAATCACCACAAATAATAAATTTATGTGAACTAAATTCAATGTTCAGAGATTCAACCATATTAACAAACTGTTCATATTTCTCACTTGAGGACGATGGAGGCAAATACACAGCACACAGCATAATATTAAAATTGGCAAAATTTATATTAATAAATAATGCCTCTAAGTCACTCACAAACCGAACTTGAGATGCTCCAATTCGAGAGTCAATTGCAATTAGAACTCCCCCACCACGTTTAGCGGAATTTGCACAATCATTTCTATCCCGACGATAAATACTATATCCCATCAGGCCCAGTTCAGAAGACCTAGTATCAGACGTGAGCCATGTTTCAGTAAAAATGATAATTTTGGTGTATTTAAAGTATTATAAATATTTGTTCTTAAAAATGATAATTTATTATTAATCGATCGTACATTTTGATAATATAAAGAGATATTAAAATTCGTTATTCGTTTTTTGAATGGATGGATGTTGAGTTGGCATTGACAATGGTTGGAATACCTTTAAAATACTTGATAAAGCGCTTATCCGATGGATGTGACTTATTGTGATCTTCCACTTGTTTTTTGAGAAAAACGAAATGATCTCGTTGGGATTTAGTTTTATCTGAAGTAATGATCCAACTCACAGGTAGATGCTTTTTAAGAGATAATACCTTTAATGCATCGGATGATGAAGAGAACTTAATAACTAATGGTCGCTTCCTGTCTCCCGTCCTCTTACCCAATCTTTGAATACTTATATAGTCTATGTCAATATGCTCGATCTTTGAAATGAACGTCTTAATATAAATTAAATCATTTACAGATTCATTACCAAGCATATGTGGACCTTCCGGTAAATTAAATAAAATCAAGTTATTTGCTTTTACAATTCTTTCTTGTACCTCGTTAGCTAATGATGACATATCCATAGAGATCTTATTTACAGATGTTTCGAGGCTAATAATTCTGCTTTCTTGTATGTCAACTTTATTTGAAATGAGCGAGAGGTCATTAACCTTGGACTCGATGGTAAACAAACGAGTATCCACGCAATCAATCTTTACGTCGATCTCGCTAATTCTAGTATTTTGGTTATCCAATTTATTACTAATTTTGTTCCATAGTTCATTAATAGACATATTATCCTTATTGTTTTTACTTGATTGAGATGCACTCCCTTTGATGGTCTTAGATGAATGCTGACTCGTGCTATCTTTATCTTTATTTCCCTTTGTAGGATGTTGATTGGTATAATATGCACCATTACCACAACACTTAGAAAAACTACCATCTTCAGAAGCACCTGCTCGCGTGGAGCAAGATTGGTGGAAATATGCTCCACACGATGAACACTGAGCGGCCTTTTCAACATTAATGTCTAAATTTTTATTTGGGCATAAGAAGCACCTTGCACTCGCCATTATCAGTGTTAGAGGTTATAAACAACGTGTCTAACGGAAATTAGTCAATTTAGAGAATATAAACTGAAATATATGGATGAATTCTTATATTTAATATCTATTAACCTTAACGCAGGCAAAACAACTGTTTCTAATAAATTAAATCACGTAAAAAATAGTAAAACGCGGAAAAGTAACGGAAAAAGGAGAAAAACACTTCTATCCTTCTCAGCGCCACCTATCGATTTTGATATATGTATATTTGTACATTATATTTTAATTCCTTAATTTCTATCAACGAATATAGTTTTATGAATACCTTTTAATTTCATTTATTTCACAATCATCATATTTCATGATTGGCATACTAATTATTGATAATTTTTTCTCATTTTTAAATTCGTTCACTTTAGCTCCTCTTAGAGCCATAATCCACATTATATTAAAATTTTATACTGTCAAAATGACGATTAAGGATAAATTATGTTATATTTTTTTAAATAGTTTGTAAAAATTAATATTTTTTAATTCAATATGATCGCGGCACTCAAAGGAATAATTAGACATAGTGTTTGACTTTTTTATAGGTATTTAATAAATTTTTTAATGGTTTTAACGGGGTGCCATAGTCAATATTTATCCTCCCTACCTTATCGGCAATCGTGATTATCAGTAATAAATTAGTAAATAAAACAGTATGTGAAAAAATAAGAGAAGAGACGCCTTCGTTTATTAATAATCTAACTGTGTGCTGAATTTCAGATTAAAATTATATTGCGTTTTTGAGAAAAGTCTTACCAAATATGTGAACCTAACCTCAACGAGGTAGGAAGATTTGATGTTTTTGGTAAGATTCTTCTCGAAAACGCAATAATATTTTAATCTAAAACTAGCCAAAAACGCTCGCTTCGCTCGCGATTAAAACAAGGTTTGGGACACAATATTGAAAAAAATACAATATCGAAAGAAAATGTAATAGAAGAATCTCAAAATTATAAAGAAGAATTAAAAACAAAGATACTGTAAAAATAAGTATTGACAGAAAACAAAAACAAGAAATAGTCAACAAAAATTATATTGAAGACAAAAATATTAATATATTAAAACATGGTATTAAAATAAAAAATATCCAGGAAATCCCGTAATTAGTGGAGTCTTTCTGAAATATTTCAGCAATTCCCAAAATTTCTAGGAAATCCCGTAACTTGTAGCGTCATCCCGAAATACCTCATAAATTCCCGAAATATCCTGGAAATTCCACAATTAGTGGAGACATTTCGAAATACCTCAGAAATTCCCGAAATAACCAGAAAATCCCTTAATTTGTAGAGTTATCCAAAAATACCACATAAATTCCCGAAATATCCAGGAAATACCATAATTAGTGGAGTTTTTTTTTTAAATATTTCAGTAATTCCCGAAATATCCAGGAAATTCCACAATTAGTAGAGACATTTCGAAATACCTCAGAAATTCCCGAAATATCCAGGAAATACCATAATTAGTGGAGTCTTGCTGAAATATTTCAGAAATTCCCGAAATATCCAGGAAATTCCGTATTTAGAATACTCATCCCGAATTTCCTCAGAAATTCCCGAAATATCCAGGAAATCCCGTAATTAGTAGCGTCATCCCGAAATAAATCGGAAATTTCTGAAATATTCAGGAAATACCACAATTAGTGGATACGTTTCGAAATACCTCAGAAATTCCCGAAATATCCAGGAAATCCCTTAATTTGTAGAGTTATCCAGAAATTCCTCAGAATTTCCCCAAATATCCAGGAAATCACGTAATTAGTGGAGTCTCTCTGAAATATTTCAGAAAATCCCGAAATATACAGGAAATTCCGTAATTAGTAGTCATCCCGAATTTTTCCAGAAATTCCCGAAACATCCAGAAATTCCCGTAATTAGTAGCGTCATCCCAAAATACCTCAGGAATTCCCGAAAGATCGAGGAAATCCCATAATTGGTAGAGTCATCACGAATTTCCTCAGACATTTCCGAAATATCCAGGAAATACCACAATTAGTGGAAACATTTCGAAATACCTCAGAAATTCCCGAAATATCCAGGAAATCCCTTAATTTGTAGAGTTATCCAGAAATTCCTTAGAAATGCCCGAAATATCCAGGAAATCCCGTAATTAGTAGAGTCTTCTGACTAAAACTAGTCTTCTAGTAATTTACGTATTTCTGATAAAAGCCTTAATAAGAATTCCGAAAATGTAACTGTAGTGGATAATAACCAACCAGTCGTATTAAAATGAGAAAGAAAACGGCCATTATATCTACAAGATTAAGTTAAAACATTCATTTTTTTTAATTTCTAAGTTTGGGGGCTAAACTTTGCTTAGCATGGCCGCATTTGAAGATTTAGCGCAAGTGCAATACATTGATTCAGTCTGAAGTAATTTTAAATCAAAACAACGAAGGCGAATGAGACAGTTAATAGTATGAAAAAAAATGTTGTAGCCTTACCTTATCATTTTGAATCAGCATGTTTGAAAATGCCTGTAACATTAAAAACAATTTTTATTCCAAGAGCGTAATTTGCACGTAATTATTTATAAACTTGCAGAGTAAAGTAGGCATTTATTCCCGGAGTCGATGTATAATGCCCGAACTTTAGCGAGGAATAAATGGCCTTTACTCCCGAGGTGCATATAAAGTTTTTCACTCTGATATATAATTCTGATTACATTTTTATATAGTTATATTCATTTTCATATAATTGCACACGATATTTTCGTATAATCTTACAGAGTAATATACGCTTTTTTAGGCGATTTAAATTTTGATTTTCCTTGGTGATTTTACAAGCGCAAATCCATATTAAAATTTTATATAATTTAATTTTTCACAAAAAAACTGAATTAAAAAAAATGATCACATCGGGAATCCAACCCACGATCGTTATATCCGGAGTTTTATATTTTACCACCGAGCCTTACCGCTATTGTGGTTTCAGTTGTTGGTTCGGATATAACCAACACTTGCATCGAATTATAGAGAATTTATAATCGACTAAAAATAAAGTATCAATCAACTAAAATATTAATCTAAAGTTAATAATCTAGGAGAGTACGAACGAGATACATTTTGCTTCTCTCTACACGATTTACGTCCAAAATAACTATTGAATTTAGATTATAACTACGTACTGTACAGAGGTGAATGAATAAATAAAATAATTAAATGAATAATTATACTATAATTCGCTTTTATAACATGAAATCTTAGACTTACAGGACTGAGCTGCAGCGCTACTTCATTTACTGTCAGATGGTCTCTAGCCTAGAACATTCAAAATATTTTCTATTTAAACAGAATCGTTTACAAAATTTAGTAGTTTTATAATAACCACAATAAAATAAAATCTAAAGTACAGAACAATTGTCAGATTCAGATCTATAAAATATCTTGGCTGGTACTTTACCACCGAGCCATATCGCGATTGGGTTTTTAGGTGTTGGTTCGGATATATCCAACACTTGCATCGAATTATAGAGAATTTATAATCGACTAAAAATAAAGTATCAATCAAATAAAATATTAATCTAAAGTTAATTTAAGAGAGTACGAACGAGATACATGTTGTATCTCTATAGGATGTACGTCCAAAACAACTATTGTTTTTAGATTATTGCTACGTATTTTACAGAGGCGAATGAATAAATAAAATAAGTAAATGAATAATGTTACTATAATTCGCTTTTATACCGGGTATTTAAAAAGTATGGGACCCCCCTTCCCACCCAGGGACGCTACTTTTTCAAAAGACCAAGGTCATACCTTAAGTAATTTTCAACGGGGAATTCACTGATGACCTTTACGTGACCTTGGGACTGACTATCAAGGTCATTTCGAGGCAAACTTTGTTTTAAATAGGAAACCCTATTTTTGACACCGCCAATCGAAAGAACATAAAATTTTAGGCATAGGATGGTTCATCTGATAACACGTAGCCTCGATGCACATTTCGCGGGCCGGATGTGTCATACAGTATTCGTTTGAATGTATTTATCCCTTACTATAAATTTCCATGGGTCTAGCATACAAAACGGGCCAAATTATTCAGTCCAGACCAATAAAGTGAAAATACTGGATTTTGACGATCCTTACATCACGTAGCCTCGATGCGCATTTCTCGAGCCGGATGTGTTATACAGTATTCATTTGATTGTTTTTAACCCAAAATATAAATTTCCATGGGTCTAGCATACTATGCAGACCAAATTAGTCAGTCCAGACCAATAACGTGGAAAGACCGGATTATGGCGACCCTGATGGCACGTAGCCTCGATGCGCATTTCGCGAGCCGGATGTATTATACAGTATTTGTTTGAATGTATTTATCCCTTAATATAAATTTCCATGGGTCTAGCATACTAAACGGGCCAAATTAGTCAGTCCAGACCAATAACGTGGAAAGACCGGATTATGGCGACCCTGACAGCACGGAGCCTCGATGCACATTTTGCGGGCCGGATGAGTCATACAGTATTCGTTTGAATGTATTTATCCCTTACTATAAATTTCCATTGGTCTAGCATACAAAACGGGCTAAATTAGTCAGTCCAGACCAATAAAGTGTAAATACTGGATTTTGACGATCCTGACAGCACGTAGCCTCGATTCGCATTTCGCGAGCCGAATGTGTTATTAAAAATATAGTAGCCTCGATTAATTTTGGAGGAAAAAATTCATAAAAAATTTCATTATTAAAAAATTTCTCACTCGATAGCTATTGGAGTAAATATAAATAAAACATTTTATTTTGGTTTGAAATAATGTAAAAATGCTTACAAGATTCTTTTTGCTTGAATAATAACAGAAATAAGTAAGGTGGCATACATTATAAAATTCTGGTATTCGACAATTGGTGTGAAAAATCAACTTTTTTATTTAAGCACCTAGACAAATAAAAAAAATACGGGGTTAATGTGCACAATAATTGTAACAAAAAAGGTATTCTTAATTTTTTTTGTAGACACAATAGTTTTGGAGGAAAAATTCGCTTTTTTGAAATACTTTATGCAAAAATACAGAAACAGAAACATTAGATAATCACAAAATGAATTTTTTTACGAATTTTTAAATCGATACAAACAGTTACCTTCAAACATCCGGACTGATGGGGCGTTATAGTGCGATTCTCTCCCTCTCTCTCGCACTCGTGTACTCTGCCTACCGCTCGGACCTCTCTCTCGCACTCGCACGCTGCACCGACGCCGCATCGGGTCCGATGGGCTGTTATAGTGCGATTATCTCCTTCTCTCTCGCACTCACGTACTCTGCCTACCACTCGGACCTCTCTCTCGCACTCGCACGCTGCACCGACGCCGCATCGAGTCCTATGGGGTGTTATAGTGCGATTCTCTCCTTCTCTCTCGCACTCACGTACTCTGCCTACCGCTCGGACCTCTCTCTCGCACTCGCACGCTGCACCGATGCCGCATCGAGTCCTATGGGGTGTTATAGTGCGATTCTCTCCTTCTCTCTCGCACTCACGTACTCTGCCTACCGCTCGGACCTCTCTCTCGCACTCGCACGCTGCACCGACGCCGCATTGGGTTTGATGGGCTGTTATAGTGCGATTCTCTCCTTCTCTCTCGCACTCACGTACTCTGTCTATCGCTCGGATATCTCTCTCGCACTCCCATGCTCTCACACTCTTAATTCTTACTAACTTAAAGGGTTTGTAAAAGGATTGGGAATAAAGGGTGGGTTTTAAAATAAATTTAACAATAAGTTATCTATATACGGTATTTTATTAATTATTATAAAATATTATATTTTTACATAAACGTGTAATAAAATTATTTTATTTTTTGGTAATCATCTCGTTTAGGTGCTGAGTAGGTGTTTGTTGAAACTTTTTCTGTATACTGTTCCCATTTGGATTGACTTTCATCCTTTTTTTCTTTTTTATCTAAGAGTGGTGTGCGATCGGGAACGCTATTCTTTGGACCCATCTTGATCAAGGGTTACAATCCAAATGAGATGAGATATAAATGTCAACGGTATATATGTAACTTTAGTTGAACAATTACTCCTCAAACATCACTGCTTTTAAATCTTTATAAATCATTGGTAAATCGTAGGCGCAGATTTCAGCTAATACAATTTTCAAATATCTGTACTTGTACATGTCTTCACCGTCATCGACCATGCTTCCTATTATAAAATCTACTATAGGTGTATATTGCGTTGAATAGTATTGTTTAAACTTTTAAAATCGGTGAGAATACTTTTGGCAACCTCTTCACCTTCCTTGGTAAGATTAACTTTCAAATAATCCAACACGTAATCGACGGTTCGATTAATTTTTCCAACAATGTCATTTAATAATTCAAGATGAATATCTATTAAAACACTTTGGTTGCGAAGACCTTCAAAGGTTGATTGTTCCATTATAATAGTCGGTGGGAGGTGTTTGATTTTTTTCTTTTTACATACTTCGTTTTCAGTTGGAGTTTGGTGACTGTCTTGTTCTTCATCCATAACGTTGGTGTTGTGTGACGACGGTC
>JANSJX010000540.1:0-23065 GCA_026168455.1 Theocolax elegans | reverse complement strand
ACAGTTCTTCTATTAAGATACAAGTATATTCTAATTTATACCGATAGTAAGCGGACGCGTTCTAATTACCGTTCCAGTCAATATTTCATTGTTAATATCGCTTAATTATACTGATTTATATTCGTACGTGCACGAGCACCCGCGACATAACGCGAAGAGTGTACATTAAAATAAATAAATAATCGTACCACTTTATCAGGTTAAAGTTGATTATCGAGTTATTTATTTCTTTACTAATCTTTCCTTATATACATAGAAGGAACTAGGTATTAATAAAAGTATAACGTCGAGGTAAAGTATATAATTTAAAAGCACGGAAAGTAAATATACATCCGATCATCGAGGAGGACAGGCTTTCCAATCACGAGAGAAACAAACTGCACTTTACACGAGGGTTTTGGCACTTCTGCCATCTTGTAAATTCACTAAATAAAGCTTTGCCACACGCTGCCTCATTAAGCTCAACGGAGGGTCACCACGCCTATCAATCATCGAGAGTACGGGAAAACCGATTTAGTCCCTCCGAGCCACGAGACATCTAATCCCATCTCAAACTTACGAACTGCGTAAAGTCCGAAGGATTGACCAGTACGTTACAAAATATCGGTTTAGGCGGTATATTCCATGGTCGTTATTGAGAATAGAAGTGCTCGACAGGTCGATGTTTGGTGTGTGGACCCAAGTCACTCCCACTCCTACAGCATTCAAGATATGCCTCTGAGACCGATTTCATATTAGTCGCTTAAGATCTACATACTGCCATCTATTCGCCTACGCAGATAAAAGTGTTTAACATTTATTGAAATAATATGTACTTAAAATAACAATAGTATGTAATTAACAATTAAGTTAGATCGTTTATATTTCTTAGTTATACAATAAGAACAACATAGTAAGGTCGCAAATTCTGCAAGCTGAGCCTCATATCGTAACACCTCCACCCCTAAGTAACAAGCGCGGCACACGTAGAGTGTCGCGATTGTTCTCCAAGGCGAGGCTCGCCATAAATTTTTCTGTTCCTTCTTTCCCCATATTTTACCTCTTGTTACCCCGTACAGTCTTTGTCTAGTTATCGTCGAGTAACGTTTGTAGCGTTTGGTCGTAGTAATCGTAGTTCGAGGTCATGTAGTGAGTCATTTTTCCGTACACGTCGTCCATCCGTATCGTGACTGGTTGGTGTGTCTAAGTATCGTCCGTACTGCGTGGAGTTGTTCTTGACAGGTCAGGAATAGGTGAGTCAACGACCCGAATATCGCTCCAAATAATCGTGTACTCCATCCGAACACTTTGTATATAGCATATCCCCGTATGAACGTATCAAATAGTAATTTTATAGTTTGTATTAGAAATATGATCATCAGTATTCCGGCCGATATTTGCCCGAATTTCTGAATTTATTCCAATATTTCGCTAGAGTAGATTGGGTCATGTTCTCTAATTCTCGGGTGTTAAGAGATTCCTGTAATTGATGGAACGTTGTCCTGCCGTGTTATCATTCAATCTCCTAGCTATACTTTCGAGGATAGGTCCCTTCTCTGCTGGAAAAATAGAATGTTTGTGTAGCGAGTCAATATCATCCTGTGTATAAATTCCGGCGTTCATGATCTTTTCTAAGTCCGTAGTTTTCCAAGATAAGGTCTTTGCTGGTTTTAGAATTTGAGGCTGTGTGACTTCATGAATTCCTTTTATACTTTTATACCACTGACCTTCTACTTCGAAGAAAGTCGGTAGCAATGCGTTACAATCGCGGTAAGATCCTATCTTAGTCAGTATTCTAGATTTGGGTTTGGCAAATAATTCTTGTCCTCCACAGTCAACCGGTATGTCGTAGTAGCATTTGTCAGTCTGTCTCACTTTGCATGTAATGGCTTTGCAATGCACAATGTATGCGGCTTCTCCCGCTGGAATGGCTAGATACCCTGGTGCTTTCATGATGTTGAGCGCGAAATCGTCCGGATTGTCGTAGACTGTCGCTAGGGCGTTTTCCATTATCATTTTTTCGAGTTTACACTTTTGATTACCGTCTCCATGTATAGTGATTTAGTTTCCATCTCAATGTGACGTCCTATGTTTCCTATTTTGCTGTTAAATATAACCCTAGGGAAACGTCGGGTATGTTTAGTTTCCGTATGGACGTGAACGATCTGTGTGGCGTCGTTTCGAAAATGTACAATTTTGTTTGGTCGGTTTTGATAAGTCGATACCCGCAAACGTCTATCTCTTCCGTTCTCGCCAAGCCGAATCCTGTCTCTCCGGTAGAATTACTAAAGTACATGGTTAGGGACTTCCCTTCTGGATCGTCGATTTTTATTCCTGGTCCTTCGTAAAGAATAGCGTACTCGTCAAATTTACAAGAAGTTCTGGGTATATAGTTCCAAAATACATATTTTTCGTCAGCATCGATGCAAAATGTTTTAGAGAATCTACACCGGGTTCCTGAAGGCAATAGGATAACGTCCTGTTCCCTGTTCACGGTGCCAGTCACTAAGTCTGCTCGGATTTCCAATTTGGCGGTGACAACCACATCAGAGTATTCGTAATTGTTACTCACGTACGTCGTGCCTTTACAGTTACCCTCGAGGTCGACATTTCCAGCCACAGTAATGGTTCGCCTATTAGTGTTATTTGCTACCAAATTGCCTAAGAGAGTCAGTCCGTATTTTAGTTGTCCGTATTTTAATAAATCGTGACATGCTTCCCTTGAAATCGGTAGAATAAACGTCGATTCGCCTCCTTTTACGTCTGAGATATGTGAGTGCATGCCACAATACTTGATACTCTGTTCGACCTTTACAAGACATTGTTCTGTTTGGGTTGTCATAAATTCGGTCCGTTGCAAAAGTTGTAAATATTTCGCTTCGATTTTTGGTTTTAGGTTAGTCATGTCACAGTCGTCCACCTTCGTCAGTGAAATAACTGTTATATTGGGATGAGTTGTTTTGCAGTCGTATGTTGTGATGGCGTTAGAGATGATGCTCAGCTGCAGTGCCATAAGTAGCCTAATAAGAGTCGCCGCAGTGGTCATCCTGCACAAAGGAAATCTAATGTTATTCATATTATAATAAGTGTATATATTAAGCATATATATTAATCTTAGAGTTAGTAACTATGTTGTCATATCGGAATCGCGCAATTCAGACTCTGTGTCAAGTCTCGTTTTCCTTAATTTATTTGAATGTACTACGCGTGTGCCATTTTTGTAAGTAATTTTTACATCGTGATTCGGCAGTAATTCTAGAATTTTATGAGGTCCAGAGTGTTGGGGTGAGAATTTATCTTTCCTTGGCTCCACTAGGAGCATTACCCTGTCACCCACCTTAAAGTTACATGGGTTCAAGCGTCTATCATAGTATCCTTTTGAACGAATCTTAGCATTACGTAAATTCTCCGCCGCAACCTTCTGGATGTCATTAAGTTTTGATCTTAAATCAACTATATATTCATTATAAGTTCCGATCGTCTGGTCGGTTACAATTGGTTTGTCAGATGGTACACGCGCGATTTTACCGTAAACGCATTCGAATGGGGTGAGCTTCGTAGCTTCGTGCACACTGGTATTATATGAAAAAGCAGCGCATTCACACCACTCATCCCATTCCCTTACGTTGGTTATGTAGTTCTTTAACCATTCCGCAAGCGAATGGTGCATCCGCTCGATCGAACCGTTCGCCTGCGGATAGAACGCTGTTGTGGTTATTGTTTTAATTTTACATAATTTGGCTATGTTCTTCATTAGTGCCGAAGTAAAATTCGCGGCCTGATCTGTCAAAATTACCCTTGGCGAACCATGTACAAATATAAACCTTTTCAATAGCGCATCGGCGATATCCCTGGAAGTGGCATTCCTTAATGGGGCGAGTATACAAAATTTCGTTAATAAATCCTGCATGGTGAGGATGTAAATATTGTCTTTCTTGGTTCCGGGCAACGGTCCGACGAGGTCCATGGCTAATTTCTCGAACGCTTCACCCGGAGTGTCAGTTAAGACCATTGGCTGTCTGAATTTCCTTCTAACCAGCTTGTTTGTTTCACAGATTCTACATTTACTTATTAATTTTTTAATATCTTCTTTCATATTAGGCCAATAGTAATTTTGACGGATCCGGTTATAAGTCTTCGTGATACCCTTATGACCGTTCGTGGGAGCACCGTGAATATCTGTTATTATTGAATCCCTTAATTCCGGGTCCGGTATTTGGGTTTTATTATTGCAAATTATTAATTTTGTAGTATCGTCCGAAAAGTTATTCTCTAAAACGTTCACGATGTCTGTCCACGAAAGATCATCGATATTCGAAGTTTTCGATAATCGAACGGATTTCAAATTCATTGATAGGCATACATCACGAACCGACGCGATTGCTTCTTCAAAAATGTCATAATCAACCCGAATGTGTAAATTTTCTTTGATAGGAGCGGCTATCAACACCTTACCGTTTCGTTCCGTGGTTTTTGCCCTACCTAGCGTCAAGTGATCGTTTACCGGTAACTCATCTCGATCTGATAGTTGTTTGGCTCGTAGGAATAGTCTTCTGTTTCGAAGATGTTGCTTTGGAATATATCTCCATTGATGAAGACGAGCTCGTACTTAGTCGCGTTTCTCTGTGTGACAAGTCGGGTGTGTTATTGTGCGCATCTTCAAATTTCTTTTCAATAATATTCACCTGGTCTAACTCTGGAGGATTCCGGGAAAGAGCATCTGCTACGTAATTGGTCTTTCCTGGTTGGTAAATTACCTCAAACTGAAATTTTTCCGTTAATTTAAAATACCAATTTTTGAGACGAGAGGAGGAGTCTTTTATACGATGCAGCCAGACGAGTGGTTTGTGATCGGTGACAAACATAAATTTCCTACCGATTAGAAAGTATTCGAATTGGTTTGCACAGTACAGCATTGCGAATAGTTCCTTTTCGATCGTGCTGTATCTTGTTTCCGTATTCGTGAGAGATTTGCTGGCGTAGGCGATCGGGAGGTCAGCTGATTTCCTTTTTTGTGATAAAACTCCACCGATCGCATAGTTCGATGCGTCTGTAGTTACATAGAAATTGTTATTAAAATCCGGGTATTGAAGTATGGGTGCTTCTACTAATTTTAGTTTTAGGGTTTCGAATGCTTCAGACTGTTCGTTACCCCATACAAATTTACGATCCTTCTTCAACAAATTAGTTAAAGGTTTGGCTAGTTTGGACATGTTGGGAATGAAGTTCCTATAATATCCGCAAATTCCCAAAAATTGGCGTATGTTCTTCTGTGTTTTTGGTATCGGGTAATTGACAATTGCTTTTATATTTTCCGGATTTGGTTCCAATCCTCTAGCGCTTACGGAATATCCCAAGAAAATGACGTTATCCTTATAAAATTGACACTTGTTTGAATTCAGTTTTAAATTGGCTTCCTTTAGTTTACTAGACAATTCCACAAAGACTTGATCTAGTTCATCGAGCGTCTCAGCGAATAGGATTATGTCGTCAATGTAACCGAGCATACCTTTGACTCTCGTTCTACCTTCCATGGTGAGTGGCTTCTGGCCCACAACTTTGTTGGTAAGCTCCTGGAATGTACTCGGAGCAGTAGAGATTCCGAAAGGCATTCGCTTAAAATGATAGTGCCCAAAAGGAGTAGAGAAGGCCGTTTTCCTCGCGATCTTCAGGTCGAATTTCTATTTGATGGAATCCGCTATACATGTCAGCAACGATGAAGTATTTTGCGCCACCTAACTGTTCAACTAGGTGTGTGATGTTTGGAATCGGGAAGGGATAAGGTCGCGTCTTCTCGTTCAGTTTTCTAAAGTCGACTACAACCCTCCACTGCGAGTTTCCCTGGTTATCGTCACGTTTTTTGACAATCCACAATGGATTATTGTACGGCGAATCACTGCGTTCTATAATACTGGTGTCTAATAATTTAATAACTTGTTCGTAGACTACCTCCTGTAATTTCTGTGGGATCGGATATTGCTTGACATTGAGTGGTATTTCATCGTATGTTTCGATCTTGTGCTGTATCAACTTAGTCGATGATAAAGATTCCCCTTTAAGATGAAATATGCTACCTGTGTTCTCAATGAGCTTTCCCAGCCTATCCTGTAATTCGGGATTTAAGTGGTCTTGATTAATTTCCTCCAGAATCCTTCTGTTCCTGGTTCTCTAGTCCAATGCGAAAAGGTCTTGATTTTTTGCAAGGCTTTCCTTCCATCCTTCTTCGCTGCATCTTGGTAGCGGTAATTTTCAATAATCCCTGTTATATCCGTAAACGACTGTGCTAGATACGGACGAACCTGTTCGTACTCTTCTATCAATGGATCCTTGCACTCCATAATTTCCAAATTTTCGGTTCCCGATACGTAAACATTAAATAATTGTGTATCTAAAAGACTATTTACTTGTAAATTCGTAAGATTCACTTCCTGAAGTTTTTCCGATGTCGTGCCTACTAAGCATACGTTCGGGTCTCGCTCGCATATGTCAAGGTAATCCTCGTTCTCTTCACTTGCGACTGATTGCGTCTGCAATGGCGCGTTAGTTAAGGTTGATTTACAATAATACGGTATCCCACTTGGAAGAGCAGGTGAGTCGGGTTCGAGAGGAACCAGTTTGTCGAGCCACTCCTTAAGTACCGATTCGTTGGATCTTTCGCTGTTTCCGGTGTAGTTATCCATCATGTAATTATCCATCTTACTTAGAGGAAGTAAGGTGACATTGGTTAGGAATATTTCAGCCTCTATGTCGCCGTCATTGAAAAATTCCACGTCAACGTATCCATTATCGTTTGTAACAACGACGTCCCCCGCTCTGATTCGATTATCGGTGAATTCTATTTTCGGTATATAACCATACTCGTGTTCATCCGGATTGTCTAATGCTAATTTTACCATTACGCTGCTAAATGGTTTTATTAATGTTGGTCCATTGGTATTAATAAAATCCAATTTTTGATTCTCAAAAATGAACATATTTCCCTGGAAATCTAACTTTGCTTTTCTATCTTCAAAGAACATGGAGCCTAATAGCGCGGGAGCCAAAAGTGGGAATGTATCTTTTACTACGACAAAGTGGCTTAGTTTTCCATATAAATTTATTTCACATGTTCCCAGTGGGAAAATATCCTCTCCACTTATTCCTATCAATATAGGAGTCTTCTCCGTTTTGATTTTTACGTGATCTCGCAGCTGTGATTCCTTTATGACGTTCGGTTGTGCACCCGAATCTAACATTGTATATACTTGCTTTTCCTTTAGATCCTCCGAGGTTATCTCCACGTGCGGTATACTAGTGCTCTTGTTTAGTTTGACGATGTAGACTGGCGCATCCTCACTTGGTTTGTGGGGCATCTGGATGTACTTGGCAGCGCTTGCCCCTTCTGCGCCGCCATGCTCTCGTTTCCCTGGTTTCTTAGTTTATCTTCCTGGTCATTTCGCCACTTTAATTTCCTGCATTCGCTGACCTCGTGACCGTAGTTTTTGCAATAATTACACGTCGGCATTACTTTTGGTCCATCTTGTCGACTACTCGGTTCTCTAAAATCTCTGTTTAAATTCCTCTCGTATCTTCCTGAGTAGTAATTATCATAATTTCTTCGACTTCTGAAATTTCTATCAAAAGGCGCGATAGCGCCTGACGCAAGTATAGGCGCGAGAGCCATTATATACAGCTAACTAGCCCCCCAGATTTTTACTTTTCTAACCGCTGCATTATTACATTATGTATTTGTGCTATTGACCACGCATTACGTTCCTTATTTATTAATCTTTACTGTACAACAAGTTTTACACGAATTCATTTACGCACAATCAAGAAAATCAATGCCAAAGATATTGCTTGCTGATTTCCTTTCCTCAATTTTCGTCTTCTCCCTTTTGATATATATAGTCGACTTCAAACAAAATGAGATAGAGATAGTATAGGAAAGGCATGAGATAGAAAGAGAAACAATGCTTTCCAGCCCGTGAGAGAGCGCGTACAGAAGTATAAACTTATAGAAGAAGTTCAAACGTGGCCACGAGAGGGAGCTAGTTTCAGGTGAATACTGTTATCACAGTTGAATCATCTGGCTGATTTTGTGTGAAAAGTTATGAATTAAAATTATTAATTTACGTAATTATTTCCAATACCTCACATTATTCCGTTTCGGTATTTTTTATTGTAGTGCAATGCAGATACTATTGCAAGGTGAAGATTTCATATTCGCCCATACCCTATACTAGTATGTCGACCTTTGACATCTCGACGAGAGAAAGAGTGAGAGAGAGAGAGAAAGACAAACATTGATAAAATTCTAACCATGAAAACAATGTTTTCATTTCCATGCAAGCGATGGTATAACTTTTTTAATCTTAAAATATAATATTAATAAGAATTGCACAAAAATAAATTTATATTATTACATTATTTTAATTATATTTATTATATTATTAATTCATTTTATTTGTATAATTTGATGTGTTTGCTTTAAGTTTATTATTGAAGGGACTTATGCTTGTATTTTTATAATGAGTCCCTCATGATATCTCAATGTTTTCCTGATTGACCAAAATAATTTAAAAAACAATAGATTTTAATTAAGTGGATGCTTGATCGTTCTCTATCCTAATTAAAATTACTGAATAATCATTTATTTTCTATATAAAGCCAATATATGTGTTCGATACTTTGCCAAGTACATAATATTTAATAATTATATGGACTATAACATATGTAGTATGATATTCTTTCCAACGTTAAGTGAAATGATTGCTTAATAGTATTATATGTACTGACTTAAATAATTTAAAAGAATGTTGATAAGTTATTGTTCTCTTTACATATATTTATTGAATACCTTTTTAATATTAAATAAAATCAATGTGTCAGTTGTTTGGTAAGTGTAAAGGGCATTTAATAATTTTGTAACTTTCACATGCCTATAAAATGTTTGATAGTGACACTATAACTAACATATATAGTTAAGTAATTAAATAGAATTTCTTGTGTTTTGTACTAAAATTATAATATTAAATTGTACTGTTGTCATTAATTATTATAGTAACCCAATAATATAGAATTTAATTTGTTACAAATAAATTTAGCTTAATTAAAACTATAAGTGTATCATATTAAATTCACTGAATAAGAAAGGGTTATTTTTAAAGTATATTAATTTTAAGCAAATAACGTCTCTGAAATGAAAAAATTATTAGTATAAAGTAAAATTAAAGCAAATTTGCTGTGAGGAACATTTTACCTTGTAAATATTATATGCTATATCACCAATGAAACAACATAAATTATTATTTTAATCTAATACAGTTCCTAACATAGAGAACCCAGTATACTGCCTTGCGCTATTTTTTAAATACAAGTTTTATTAGTAGTTCTGTAAAATAATTATTATACCACTTCACTATGTATTTATAAAGATTCTACATAATTTTACCAATTAATTCATGTGCTTTAAAGATATATTTATTAATAATGAATTATAAATAATGAACAAAATACTTAAAAGTAACTGACAAACAAGACTCGTATAAAGCACAGTTGTAACTTTATAATGTATAATCTTGTTAATTGTAATTTTGACATACTTAATGATGTCCCATAATATTTTTTTCAAAACTTTATGTAATTTGCAGAATAAAGGTATTATACGTATAAAAGTTGACAATTTATATAAATGATTAAATATTTAGATTTCTTAAATATGCATGAATGTATTAGAGTAAAATTTATTGTACATTGCAGATAAATAAATAGAAATTTATTATTTCACTTAAGTAAGTATTTATAAACAATCTACATGATTTTACCAATTAATTAGTGTATTTTAAAAAATATATTTAATAATAATGAATTATAAATAATGAACAAAATACTTAAAAGTAATTGACAAACAAGACTCGTATGAAGCACACGTGTAACTTTATAATGTATAATCTTATTAATTCTAATTTTGACATACTTAATGATGTCTCATAATATTTTTTTGAAAACTTTATGGAATTTGCAGAATATAGGTATTATAAAAGTTGACAATTTATAAACGATTAAAAATTTAAATTTTTTAAATATGCATGAATGTATTAGAGTAAAATTCATTGCACATTGCAGATAAATAAATAGAAAAAGTAATGCTTATCAAATTACACAAATTAATAAAGTAATAATGCGGACTTTTATGAAAAGTAAAAATTAGAGAGCTATACTTGAGTGAAATACAGCATTTTAACACAATGAACTTTAAAATAAATTTGCAAACTTTCTTTTTGGATTTAACATGTATAACAAAAAAAATCAATGGGAATTGTGCTACATACAAATAGTCTGGGGACTGAATGGGGGGAGGAGGTCATTGGAGGCCACAAATTTTGTTTTCATTTTTGGACAAAAAATTACCATTTTTAATTGTTTTTATTTTGTTGT
Source organism: Theocolax elegans (assembly GCA_026168455.1). Classification (NCBI taxonomy): domain Eukaryota; kingdom Metazoa; phylum Arthropoda; class Insecta; order Hymenoptera; family Cerocephalidae; genus Theocolax; species Theocolax elegans. Next base: position 12,667 of record JANSJX010000540.1, on the reverse strand, counting down.
ACATTCATGTAATTGCCATTTGAATACAAATTACTTATCAAAAACACCTTCCAAGAAGGTGTCAAAATCCGCAAGTATTTTGTGTTAACACCTATTTTATATGTAACTTATATTTAACATTTTATATATATAAAGTTTCTGCAATTAAAAGTACTTAAATCAAAGCGGTATAATCGACAAGTATTTTGTAACAATGGCCAAAAAGAGCTAAAATCTGTACATATTATTTTTAGAAAGTGTTTAATTTATAATTTTGTAATTCGCACGTATGGGTGGATTCCAAACATATTTTCAAAATACTTATCCGGTAGTTAAATTAAAGAATTACTTAGCATTTTTTTAAAACCTTCAAGACGGCATAAATCCGCATAAGTATGGGTATTTTCCAATCACGGTTTTTAAATTTTTTTTCAATATTTCACATTTTTGCTAAAAAATAATTTTTTTTATAAATAAATTTATCTAATAAATATCTTTAATTATTACCTCCCAGTTTTGTCTGTTTCTTTAAATTTTAATTAAATATTTTTTTTATACTACAAATCTCCATATATGAAGCTTTTGCATTGAAAGGATTGAAATGAAACTGGAATCGACAAGTATTTTGAATCTAACTCCCATATTTTCTCTACTTATTTATATTTTATTACACCTTTTTTATATTTTCCGGATTTGGTTCCAATCCTCTAGCGCTTACGGAATATCCCAAGAAAATGACGTTATCCTTATAAAATTGACACTTGTTTGAATTCAGTTTTAAATTGGCTTCCTTTAGTTTACTAGACAATTCCACAAGACTTGATCTAGTTCATCGAGCGTCTCAGCGAATAGGATTATGTCGTCAATGTAACCGAGCATACCTTTGACTCTCGTTCTACCTTCCATGGTGAGTGGCTTCTGGCCCACAACTTTGTTGGTAAGCTCCTGGAATGTACTCGGAGCAGTAGAGATTCCGAAAGGCATTCGCTTAAAATGATAGTGCCCAAAGGAGTAGAGAAGGCCGTTTTCTCGCGATCTTCAGGTCGAATTTCTATTTGATGGAATCCGCTATACATGTCAGCAACGATGAAGTATTTTTGCGCCACCTAACTGTTCAACTAGGTGTGTGATGTTTGGAATCGGGAAGGGATAAGGTCGCGTCTTCTCGTTCAGTTTTCTAAAGTCGACTACAACCCTCCACTGCGAGTTTCCCTGGTTATCGTCACGTTTTTTGACAATCCACAATGGATTATTGTACGGCGAATCACTGCGTTCTATAATACTGGTGTCTAATAATTTAATAACTTGTTCGTTAGACTACCTCCTGTAATTTCTGTGGGATCGGATATTGCTTGACATTGAGTGGTATTTCATCGTATGTTTCGATCTTGTGCTGTATCAACTTAGTCGATGATAAAGATTCCCCTTTAAGATGAAATATGCTACCTGTGTTCTCAATGAGCTTTCCCAGCCTATCCTGTAATTCGGGATTAAGTGGTCTTGATTAATTTCCTCCAGAATCCTTCTGTTCCTGGTTCTCTAGTCCAATGCGGAAAGGTCTTGATTTTTTGCAAGGCTTTCCTTCCATCCTTCTTCGCTGCATCTTGGTAGCGGTAATTTTCAATAATCCCTGTTATATCCGTAAACGACTGTGCTAGATACGGACGAACCTGTTCGTACTCTTCTATCAATGGATCCTTGCACTCCATAATTTCCAAATTTTCGGTTCCCGATACGTAAACATTAAATAATTGTGTATCTAAAAGACTATTTACTTGTAAATTCGTAAGATTCACTTCCTGAAGTTTTTCCGATGTCGTGCCTACTAAGCATACGTTCGGGTCTCGCTCGCATATGTCAAGGTAATCCTCGTTCTCTTCACTTGCGACTGATTGCGTCTGCAATGGCGCGTTAGTTAAGGTTGATTTACAATAATACGGTATCCCACTTGGAAGAGCAGGTGAGTCGGGTTCGAGAGGAACCAGTTTGTCGAGCCACTCCTTAAGTACCGATTCGTTGGATCTTTCGCTGTTTCCGGTGTAGTTATCCATCATGTAATTATCCATCTTACTTAGAGGAAGTAAGGTGACATTGGTTAGGAATATTTCAGCCTCTATGTCGCCGTCATTGAAAAATTCCACGTCAACGTATCCATTATCGTTTGTAACAACGACGTCCCCCGCTCTGATTCGATTATCGGTGAATTCTATTTTCGGTATATAACCATACTCGTGTTCATCCGGATTGTCTAATGCTAATTTTACCATTACGCTGCTAAATGGTTTTATTAATGTTGGTCCATTGGTATTAATAAAATCCAATTTTTGATTCTCAAAAATGAACATATTTCCCTGGAAATCTAACTTTGCTTTTCTATCTTCAAAGAACATGGAGCCTAATAGCGCGGGAGCCAAAAGTGGGAATGTATCTTTTACTACGACAAAGTGGCTTAGTTTTCCATATAAATTTATTTCACATGTTCCCAGTGGGAAAATATCCTCTCCACTTATTCCTATCAATATAGGAGTCTTCTCCGTTTTGATTTTTACGTGATCTCGCAGCTGTGATTCCTTTATGACGTTCGGTTGTGCACCCGAATCTAACATTGTATATACTTGCTTTTCCTTTAGATCCTCCGAGGTTATCTCCACGTGCGGTATACTAGTGCTCTTGTTTAGTTTGACGATGTAGACTGGCGCATCCTCACTTGGTTTGTGGGGCATCTGGATGTACTTGGCAGCGCTTGCCCCTTCTGCGCCGCCATGCTCTCGTTTCCCTGGTTTCTTAGTTTATCTTCCTGGTCATTTCGCCACTTTAATTTCCTGCATTCGCTGACCTCGTGACCGTAGTTTTTGCAATAATTACACGTCGGCATTACTTTTGGTCCATCTTGTCGACTACTCGGTTCTCTAAAATCTCTGTTTAAATTCCTCTCGTATCTTCCTGAGTAGTAATTATCATAATTTCTTCGACTTCTGAAATTTCTATCAAAAGGCGCGATAGCGCCTGACGCAAGTATAGGCGCGAGAGCCATTATATACAGCTAACTAGCCCCCCAGATTTTTACTTTTCTAACCGCTGCATTATTACATTATGTATTTGTGCTATTGACCACGCATTACGTTCCTTATTTATTAATCTTTACTGTACAACAAGTTTTACACGAATTCATTTACGCACAATCAAGAAAATCAATGCCAAAGATATTGCTTGCTGATTTCCTTTCCTCAATTTTCGTCTTCTCCCTTTTGATATATATAGTCGACTTCAAACAAAATGAGATAGAGATAGTATAGGAAAGGCATGAGATAGAAAGAGAAACAATGCTTTCCAGCCCGTGAGAGAGCGCGTACAGAAGTATAAACTTATAGAAGAAGTTCAAACGTGGCCACGAGAGGGAGCTAGTTTCAGGTGAATACTGTTATCACAGTTGAATCATCTGGCTGATTTTGTGTGAAAGTATGAATTAAAATTATTAATTTACGTAATTATTTCCAATACCTCACATTATTCCGTTTCGGTATTTTTTATTGTAGTGCAATGCAGATACTATTGCAAGGTGAAGATTTCATATTCGCCCATACCCTATACTAGTATGTCGACCTTTGACATCTCGACGAGAGAAAGAGTGAGAGAGAGAGAGAAAGACAAACATTGATAAAATTCTAACCATGAAAACAATGTTTTCATTTCCATGCAAGCGATGGTATAACTTTTTTTAATCTTAAAATAATATTAATAAGAATTGCACAAAAAATAAATTTATATTATTACATTATTTTAATTATATTTATTATATTATTAATTCATTTTATTTGTATAATTGATGTGTTTGCTTTAAGTTTATATTATTTGAAGGGACTTATGCTTGTATTTTTATAATGAGTCCCTCATGATATCTCAATGTTTTCCTGATTGACCAAAATAATTTAAAAAACAATAGATTTTAATTAAGTGGATGCTTGATCGTTCTCTATCCTAATTAAAATTACTGAATAATCATTTTATTTTCTATATAAAGCCAATATATGTGTTCGATACTTTGCCAAGTACATAATATTTAATAATTATATGGACTATAACATATGTAGTATGATATTCTTTCCAACGTTAAGTGAAATGATTGCTTAATAGTATTATATGTACTGACTTAAATAATTTAAAAGAATGTTGATAAGTTATTGTTCTCTTTACATATATTTATTGAATACCTTTTTTAATATTTAAATAAAATCAATGTGTCAGTTGTTTGGTAAGTGTAAAGGGCATTTAATAATTTTGTAACTTTCACATGCCTATAAAATGTTTGATAGTGACACTATAACTAACATATATAGTTAAGTAATTAAATAGAATTTCTTGTGTTTTGTACTAAAATTATAATATTAAATTGTACTGTTGTCATTAATTATTATAGTAACCCAATAATATAGAATTTAATTTGTTACAAATAAATTTAGCTTAATTAAAACTATAAGTGTATCATATTAAATTCACTGAATAAGAAAGGGTTATTTTTAAAGTATATTAATTTTAAGCAAATAACGTCTCTGAAATGAAAAATTATTAGTATAAAGTAAAATTAAAGCAAATTTGCTGTGAGGAACATTTTACCTTGTAAATATTATATGCTATATCACCAATGAAACAACATAAATTATTATTTTAATCTAATACAGTTCCTAACATAGAGAACCCAGTATACTGCCTTGCGCTATTTTTTTAAATACAAGTTTTTATTAGTAGTTCTGTAAAATAATTATTATACCACTTCACTATGTATTTATAAAGATTCTACATAATTTTACCAATTAATTCATGTGCTTTAAAGATATATTTATTAATAATGAATTATAAATAATGAACAAAATACTTAAAAGTAACTGACAAACAAGACTCGTATAAAGCACAGTTGTAACTTTATAATGTATAATCTTGTTAATTGTAATTTTGACATACTTAATGATGTCCCATAATATTTTTTTCAAAACTTTATGTAATTTGCAGAATAAAGGTATTATACGTATAAAAGTTGACAATTTATATAAATGATTAAATATTTAGATTTCTTAAATATGCATGAATGTATTAGAGTAAAATTTATTGTACATTGCAGATAAATAAATAGAAATTTATTATTTCACTTAAGTAAGTATTTATAAACAATCTACATGATTTTACCAATTAATTAGTGTATTTTAAAAAATATATTTAATAATAATGAATTATAAATAATGAACAAAATACTTAAAAGTAATTGACAAACAAGACTCGTATGAAGCACACGTGTAACTTTATAATGTATAATCTTATTAATTCTAATTTTGACATACTTAATGATGTCTCATAATATTTTTTTGAAAACTTTATGGAATTTGCAGAATATAGGTATTATAAAAGTTGACAATTTATAAACGATTAAAAATTTAAATTTTTTAAATATGCATGAATGTATTAGAGTAAAATTCATTGCACATTGCAGATAAATAAATAGAAAAAGTAATGCTTATCAAATTACACAAATTAATAAAGTAATAATGCGGACTTTTATGAAAAGTAAAAATTAGAGAGCTATACTTGAGTGAAATACAGCATTTTAACACAATGAACTTTAAAATAAATTTGCAAACGTTCTTTTTGGATTTAACATGTATAACAAAAAAATCAATGGGAATTGTGCTACATACAAATAGTCTGGGGACTGAATGGGGGGAGGAGGTCATTGGAGGCCACAAATTTTGTTTTCATTTTTGGACAAAAAATTACCATTTTTAATTGTTTTTATTTTGTTGTACATTCATGTAATTGCCATTTGAATACAAATTACTTATCAAAAACACCTTCCAAGAAGGTGTCAAAATCCGCAAGTATTTTGTGTTAACACCTATTTTATATGTAACTTATATTTAACATTTTATATATATAAAGTTTCTGCAATTAAAAGTACTTAAATCAAAGCGGTATAATCGACAAGTATTTTGTAACAATGGCCAAAAAGAGCTAAAAATCTGTACATATTATTTTTAGAAAGTGTTTAATTTATAATTTTTGTAATTCGCACGTATGGGTGGATTCCAAACATATTTTCAAAATACTTATCCGGTAGTTAAATTAAAGAATTACTTAGCATTTTTTTAAAACCTTCAAGACGGCATAAATCCGCATAAGTATGGGTATTTTCCAATCACGGTTTTTAAATTTTTTTTCAATATTTCACATTTTTGCTAAAAATAATTTTTTTTTATAAATAAAATTTATCTAATAAATATCTTTAATTATTACTCCCAGTTTTTGTCTGTTTCTTTAAATTTTAATTAAATATTTTTTTTTATACTACAAATCTCCATATATGAAGCTTTTGCAATTGAAAGGATTGAAATGAAACTGGAATCGACAAGTATTTTGAATCTAACTCCCATATTTTCTCTACTTATTTATATTTTATTACACCTTTTTTATATATTCCATAATAGTTTTCTGCAATTGAAAATATTGAAATCAAAAACACCTTCCAAGAAGGTGTCAAAACCCGCAAGTATTTTGTGTTGATACCTTTTTTATATGTAACTTATATTTAACATTATGTATATATATATATATATATATATATATATACAGTTTCTGCAATTGAAAGTACTGAAATCATAGCGGTATAATCGACAAGTATTTTGTATATATTACCGTAAATTTGTGATTAATTAAACATTTACATAATTCTTAAACTCCAGAAAAAGTTCTGCAATAGAAAGTACTGAAATCAAAGCGGAATCAACAAGTATTTATTTTTAAAAATACAAATATCTATTAAATTGAAAACAAACATTTTTTCAGAAAAGCATCCTACAAATTTACATTTCAATTCTAGTCCTGTCATGTCCTACAAGCAATAAATAAATAATTTTTTAATAATTTTATTAATTTCTGCAAAACTGATAAAAAATAAATTTCTGACTTTTATTCTCTTTAAATACACAATGTCTATCCTTCCCGTGTCTTACAGCAATAGATAAACAATTTTATATAATAATAATAATAATATTCATTTGTGCAAAATTAATTTCTGCAAAACTAATAAAAAAGTAATTTCTCTCTTTTTTATTCTCTTTAAATAAAATAATACTTGCACCACTCGTTGAATTGCTTTCTTTCTCTTGTATGTTAAGTCTAATTCTAACTGCATAACACACTGCATATGCATGTTTCTATCAAGGGCTTATAAATATGTTAAGGCAAGATTAAGTGTATATATGATTTAATGTTTCTCATGAGACCTGTATATATCGTATCAGCGATTAATTTTTATTTGACTTCAGCAGTTAAACAAAGCACCCGCACTTGACAACTATTTATGATTAGAAAAAGAATAGACACGTTCAATTCCAATTTAGAAATATTAGGTTTTAAACATTAGATTGCTTTATTATTCAACTTTTTTTAAACTATCATCAGTATACAAGAGGATAAGGTAAAAGTACCAATGACTGAACAAGTTCCAGATGCTGGACACGAATGGAAAATTACGTTTTGCAAAATTATGAGAGCAGACATATAAACGTATTTAATATATTTAAATACTTTGAACATTCGTTAGCTTAAGCGAAAAAAAGTTTTATGTCGGTTTTGTTTTAATTTATATAAAAAATCAATATTTGACTAATGATGTTCACAATACTAAAATAACGGATTTAATGAACGATTTGCTAAGAAATTCGCGTGCACGCTTAAGGCGATTTGGGATATATTTATTAGTTATAACATCTAAAAAATGCATAAACATAATTTTTAATGTACTATAATCAATATTAAACAATATGTTTTTGTTGCTTTATACTTTTTTTTATTAAAAATATAGTTTATATTATTTGTTACGTTCTATCGAGGTTTGTCCTAGTAACTGACCAATGTAATAATTTCTCATGATCTCAACTTTTGTTCTAAATTATTATTTATTAGTAGTATGTAAGCAGGTATAGGGAGTCATAACAAATGACGTCATCAAGGTCACACGTGAGCTTACTTGTTTGTTTATATAAACAAACAATTAAGATAACATTCTTAAGATAACATTCCTTTTTCAAGGTCATTCAATACCCTTCTCAGCCAATAATTAAATGACCTTGAAAAAAAGGAATGTTATCTTAATTGTTTATTTATATAAACAAACAAGTAAGCTAACGTGTGACCTTGATGACGTCATTTGTTATGCCCCTCTATACCTGCTTACAGTATTCCCCTCACCCTTCAATCCACCTTACAATAAGATAACATTCCTTTTTTTTCAAGGTCATTTAATACCCTTCTAAAAAATAATTAAATGACTTTGAAAAAAAGGAATGTTATCTTAATTGTTTGTTTATATAAACAAACAAGTAAGTTAACGTGTGACCTTGATGACGTCATTTGTTATGCCCCTCTATACCTGCTTACAGTATTCCCCTCACCCTTCAATCCACCTTACAATAAGATAACATGTGTGACCTTGATGACGCCATTTTATATGCCCCTCTATACATGCTTACAGTATTCCCCTCACCCCCCAATCCACCATACAAAAAAAACATTTATTTTGAAAAAAATATTTAAATTTTTTGTCAGTTTTGTATAAAAGTTCATTTTTATTTTACGAATAAAATTTACTTTTTTCTAAATATTTTGCAGTTAAAAAAAATCTTCTCTATCTTTGTTAGTTCAAAAGTTATAAATTATTAATAATAAAAAGAGTGCAAGTTATCGTATAGAGGTGATTTTTTAACTGTAAATTATTTACTTAGTGCATAATACAATGGCAGTGTCAAAATTAAAAAATTAGTTTAATTTAGAAATTGTAAAAATTGTAAATGACGAATTGCTCGTAAAAAGAAGATAAGTTTACGAGTTTATATGAGTCGACTCGAGCTGCTGTAACCTGATCTTCATAACCGAATTTCAATTTTTCTTTTGTGTTAATTTTGAAGAAAAGTTGATTTTTATTTTACGAATCGATTTTATTTTGTCTAAATAATATGTAGTTCAAAAATCACTTCTCTATCTTTGATAGTTTAAAAGTTGGAAATTGTTAATAATAAAAATAGTTCTAATTATCGTATCGAGGTGATTTTTGAACTGTATATTATTTACTTAGTGCATAATACAATGGTAGTGACAAAATTCAAAAATTAGTTTAATTTAGAAATTTTAAAAATTGTAGATGACGAATTGCTCGTAAAAAGAAGATAAGTTTACGAGTTTATATTAGTCGACTCGAGCTGCTGTAACCTGATCTTCATAACCGAATTTCAATTTTTCTTTTTGTTAATTTTGAAAAAAAGTTGATTTTTATTTTACGATTCGATTTCATTTTGTCTAAATAATATGTAGTTCAAAAATCACTTCTCTATCTTTGTTAGTTTAAAAGTTGGAAATTATTAATAATAAAAAGAGATCTAATTATCGTATCGAGATGATTTTTTAACTGAATATTATTTACTTAATACATAAAACAATGGTAGTGTCAAAATTCAAAAATTAGTTAAATTTAGAAATTTTAAAAATTGTAGATGACGATTTGCTCGTAAAAAGAAGATAAGTTTACGAGTTTATATGAGTCGACTCGAGCTGCTGTAACCTAATCTTCATAACCGAATTTCAATTTTTCTTTTTGTTAATTTTCAAGCAATGTGGATTTGTCAAGTGAAACGTCATATATGATTAAAAATTACTTACTCTTTTTACGATGAGCAGAAAAAGCTGGATACTTTTAATAGTTTCACATTAAAATTACGAATACTATAACTATACACTATTCTACACTATAACTACGAGTACTGTTACGGTTTTTAAATTTCCTCGGTTTCCCACTCTCCGACATCAGCAGGCTCTTGTTTTATGTTAAAGAGGGTCTCCATCATCCCTTCAACGCTGATCGTAAGTGCAGGTATAGACAGTGGGACACTACTTGATGATGATGTAGGTATCTGATGTGTTACTAAGTGTTCACCTTGCTCGGAAGGTGATGGAGATTCAGGTGTTACGATATGAGGCTCAGCTCGCAGAATTTGCGACCTTACTATGTTGTTCTTATTGTATAACTAAGAAATATAAACGATCTGACTTAATTGTTAATCACATACTATTGTTATTTTAAGTACAATATTACTTCAATAAATGTTAAACACTTTTATCTGCGTAGGCGAATAGATGGCAGTGTGTAGATCTTAAGCGACTAATATGAAATCGGTCTCAGATGCATATCTTGAATGCTGTAGGAGTGGGAGTGACTTGGGTCCACACACCAAACATCGACCAGTCGAGCACTTCTATTCTCGATAACAACCATGGAATATACCGCCTAAACCGATATTTATTATTATTATTTTTATTATTGTATGATTTCTCATATATACATATATATATATCAATTCAAGCACTGTGACGTAACTGTACGCTACTATTGGAGTTTACTAGACAACGACGACAGATATCAAAATTTTGATAAGAGCCCCACCCCCCCCTAAAATTCATCGTTCTATACGATATGCATATTTGTTCCCACCTATACCACCCATTGTCACTATAGTTAACACATATTCGTATATACAGTATACTAATGTATGTTCACCCTCGCGGTGGTTGGATAAATGATCAAAATTCTAGATCGCCCACTACAGAGACGAGCCACGCACATCCGCAGATGAGGTTGGCCCTGCTACGAAAACGTTCCAACACCAATAATAGTCGATACACCGACCATTTCTGGCGGATGAGAGTTCTATCAACGTTGATCGAGTGATACGTAACTAAACGAGGCGGCTGCCGATAAATGTTACCAGAGGGAGACGATAAGCTGCCGACGACCATCAAACATGCGACAGTCGGTAATATATTACCCACCATCGATAAGGAGTGAAACTGTCTTACCGACATACGGCAAATCTTCCCGAAACAACTTCTCGATCATGAATAGCGTCGACTGGTACCATCTGAAAACTCTTACAATGCAACTGTTTATTTATAATTTTGTTTAAACATATAAAGGGACAAGAACTATATGAATATTATTGAATAACACGTATTGCACCAATCGCAAGATGCGATAAAAAACCAGCGTTACTTATATACATACTTTTTATACTAATATACGCATGCTTATTATAAATGAATGTAATGTTACCATTTAAAATTATTATAAATAAGAAAGGAATATTTCTAATCACAGGAAACATCAGTAAACAGCACTGCGAAACACAAAATCGTCTCTATTCCGAAATTCAACTTAAGCGATCGACTCGAAATTTCATATACAACAGACTTTTGTAATAAAGATCCTTTTCCCCTCCCGATAATCAATAATATATTAACGAATATTGTAAAACCAACGAACATAGAACATTCTAGAAGCATATAGAGTAATTATACGACGTAGAAGCCAACGGAATAAATATCATGTATCCTTATAACATCCGGTGTTAGATATCGTCGCCAGTTACGATATTTTCGCGTAAAGTTTAAGTCAGCGTTTTCGCGCTTGACAACAACGGACCAATAAAAAGAGACCAACGCTTCTAGAACCTTCTATGTATCGTCACGCGCGACCAATCAGACTGAACTATCCCCGCCACGATGCTACTCACGAGCGCAGTGTGCTCGTCGACTCCCGCCAGTGCTCAGACTGCCTTGATACCAAACGGACGTGCAATCGCGCCACTCCGATAATCTTCGAACAGTCTTCTTCTATTAAGATACAAAGTATATTCTAATTTATACCGATAGTAAGCGGACGCGTTCTAATTACCGTTCCAGTCAATATTTCATTGTTAATATCGCTTAATTATACTTATTTATATTCGTACGTGCACGAGCACCCGCGACATAACGCGAAGAGTGTACACTAAAAATAAATAAATAATCGTACCACTTTATCAGATTAAAGTTGATTATCGAGTTATTTATTTCATCACTAATCTTTCCTTATATACATAGAAGGAACTAAGTGTTAATAAAAGTATAACGTCGAGGTAAAGTATATAATTTAAAAACACGGAAAGTAAATATACGTCGGATCATCGAGGAGGACAGGCTTTCCAATCACGAGAGAAACAAACTGCACTTTACACGAGGGTTTTGGCACTTCTGCCATCTTGTAAATTCACATAAATAAAGCTTTGCCACACGCTGCCTCATTAAGCTCAACGGAGGGTCACCACGCCTATCAATCATCGAGAATACGGGAGAAACGATTTAGTCCCTCCGAGCCACGAGACATCTAATCCCATCTCAAACTTACGAACTGCGTAAAGTCCGAAGGATTGACCAGTACGTTACATTGGTGACAGCGGAGGTGGGATTTTTTCGTCTGAAAAAAAAATACAGAAACAAGGTAAATGCATTATCATTATTTCATATTTTGCAATTTTCTTACAAACATTTCTATAACTTTGGCATGATTGTATTCAAATACTTATTGATAAATTGCATAAATTTTACAATTTAAAATATAGAAGATCAAATGTATATAATATTGTAATGTCGGGCAGTTTTTTTATACTTTTATATTAGTCAACAATAACCACGATTTATCCAAAATAAGTATAAAATAGTAAGTTAGTAATGATCGTATTCAAATATAACAATATATATACTTAGCAGTTAGTTATAAATGTATTCAAATACAATATTCATATGTTATGTCTACGCATATATTGTACACGCA
>JANSJX010000539.1:0-23073 GCA_026168455.1 Theocolax elegans | reverse complement strand
CGGCTTTGGAATGATCTGCCCTTCGAACTGCGTAGTCTATTTAAAAGTGACTCTTTTAAGACTGGTCACGAGCGTTTCATGTTCACGCAGTTCTGCGATACTGCTTAATTATTTGAACATATTTATATTTTTATATTTTATGTTTTTTTCTTCTATTTATATTTTTTTATATTATATAATTTTATTTTTTCTTGACATGTTATGCTTTTTTATCGCGTTTTTTGTAACAGATATTTACTGCGACTGTATTAATTTTGTATTTTTGCAATCATATGCCTCGGCTATCAAGGGCCTCCGAGTCCTTAGCCGTTAATAAACATCTATCTATCTATCTATCTATCTATCTATCTATCTATCTATCTATCTTTCTCCCGCTCTCTATCTCTCATTCTCTCTCTCTCATATTCTCTCTCACTCATTCTCTCTCTCTCATATTCTCTCTCACTCATCTCTCTCTCTCATATTCTCTCTCACTCATTCTCTCTCTCTCATATTCTCTCTCACTCATTCTCTCTCTCTCATATTCTCTCTCATTCATTCTCTCTCTCTCTCTCACTCATTCTCTCTCTCTCTCTCACTCATTCTCTCTCTCTCATATTCTCTCTCTCTCATATTCTCTCTCACTGGCCCAGTGTAGGGCTTTATACATTACTTTTAGTTTTAAGTTTTATTTAGTTTTATTTAGTTTTATTTTAGTTTTTAAACTATAGAATTAAGTTTTATGCCACCCTATGTACAGATAAATTAATTTTATCTCTATAGGTTTTTACTGCATTTTTGTAATGTTTTGTAAATATTTGTTGGCTTAATAAATAAATAAATAATAAATAAATAAATAATTTGATTTATTGTATGTTCCAGTGTTGAAATTTTATTAATTTTAATTACGTAATCAATGTTATTTTAATTATTGTTATTAAGATAATTTTCTGGTAATAATATCGACATAGTAGTTGATATCTATTTGTTTAAAAAAAATTATAAGGCCCAAAAAGGGAAGGCCCAAAATTTATAAGGCTCAAAAATGTAAGGCCCAAATTTATAAGGCCCAAAAATGTAAGGTCCAAATTTATAAGGCCCAAAAATGTAAGGCCCAAAATTTATAAGGCCCAAAAATGTAAGGTTCAAAATTATAAGGCCCAAAAATGTAAGGCCCAAAATTTATGAGGACAAAAATGTAAGGCCCAAAAGTGTAAAGTCCAATTAAAATAAAACTTTGAAACTATAAAAATGCACTTTTAAAAAACCGGAGAACCGGAGAACCGGAGAACCGGAGACCAAAAGTCGATCCACTTTAATATAATATAAGATATTTCGCCGCCGCCGCCGCCTCCGCCGTGTCTAAGAATTCAGATTCAACATATATATATATGTTTTATATATATGTCATATATATATGTTATATATATATGTTTTATATATATATGTCATATATATGTTATATATATATATGTCATATATATACAAGTGTGTATGTGTGTGTGTGTGTGTGTGTGTGTGTGTGTGTGAGAGTGTGCGTGTGCGTGTACGTGTGCGTGTGCGTGTGTGCGTGTGCGTGTGCGTGACGTGTGTGCGTGTGTGTGTGTGTGTGGTAACATACACTTTTCCAAATATCCTATGTGATATATACAATGGGTTACAAAATTAAGTACATTAATTATTGCATTTTAAGATATGTTACGTGTGGATACACGTAACGAATGTATTAAAATAAGTAAATTGTTTGTTCGTCGAAAATGCTGACCATTCAGGTCATTAAACGGTGCCACGCGACTTCGCAACTCGATCATCGGTGCAACCTGAAGCGCAAGGATCAGCTAAGCGCCCCTCCGATTACACTTGTATATAGGTCACCAAACTTATATAAAAGAAGACCGTAATAAACAAAGAGAGCGAAAAAGTGAGAAGTGAAGAGAGAAGACAGAAGTGACATTTTACGAGTGAATACAACGCGAAGACACGGAGACACGATATCGCCAGGATCGTTCTCCCTACAGCCTTAACGACAAAACGCAAGCCAACCAAAGCACTAACACCTGGAGAACCTGGAGAACAACAGAACAACAGAACAACAGAACAACAGAACAACAGAACAACAACTCATCCACCTCTTTACACTTGTACTCGCTGAGTTTTGGATTCAACGAGCAGCGGTAACCACGAAAAACGATACAGACGTTACCGTTCAAACGTAACATTTTTGGTGCTAAGTGTGGGGTACCGTTTGTAAAGAGGATATATATATATTACTATCTACAAGAAGGATGAACTTAAGCTTCCTGATTATCATCGTGAACTTTTGGTAAGTACTTTTAATTTATTAATACTTAATTCTCCCAGGGATATCGTGTCTCTCGTGGATCTTCCGTTGTTTGATTTACTTCATTTTATGCTGTTTTTTAATCATTTTTTCATTATTTAAAATTTAAAATTCTTTAATAATTTATATAATATTTATTATTTATTTGAATTTAACATTTACAGAAAGTTTTTTTACATTTTTATAAATAAAATCAAGTGAATCAATCTTTTTATAAAAATATTATTTTAAATATTCTATTATTTTGTTATTATTAAATAAAACATATATATATAAAAATGGCTCAACAAAACGAAGAAATAAAATCGTCCTTTTTTAAAAAAGATAAAAAGAAATCAACAAGCACAGTTAACGACAATGAAATAAGTGTAATAATAGCGTCCGCTCTCGCAATAGCTGACATGGCAAAAACCTTTCCAAGTAAACAAATTATAGAATTTGCATTAGTAAAATTAGGAGATCTCGCTGGTTTTGATCAAATAAACGCAAAAGATGTTCAACATATAAATTCCGTTACATACACGCTCGTTAATATATTAGAAGATATTTTAAGAAAGGAAAAACGTGAAAATGAGGAAAATATGAAAGCTACAATAAATTTAGATAACAATGTAGAACAAAGTAAAATTCATTTAGAATCTGCTTCCGCGAACAAATCAGACAATTTAATATTATCTCCCACCGGGCCAACTGAAAACCATAACATATTAACCGTAAAAAGTGAGAATCAATTTCCCGAGATTAATTTACTCGACCCTCTATGTTCAAATGGAAGTTCGACTAATATTTTTAATAATAATTGCATAGAATCAAACCCACATTCATATAACCGAGAGCCAAATTTTAATAATACATATAGGTCACATGACTCTATTTCCTTTTCACAAGCCCTCAATTCGATTCCTGATTTTGACGGGAATCCAGACATGTTAGCATTTTTCTGTAAATCGGTACAGTGACGTAGTAAGAGAATTCGGGCCTAAATGGGAAAAATGGGTTTTAAATTCGCTTACTAGGAAATTTCGGGGAATGGTAGCTGAAGGGTATAATAGTAGAATAATGCAATATAATTCGGTAGAAGGACTTTTAGCTGATCTAAATATGCAATATAATAATATAGGAGGAGCAGATAAAACCCTTGCGGAACTAAAAATAATTAAACAACAGCCAGGAGAAAATGCTAGTTCATATGGTTTAAGAGTTCAAACATTACATAATAGATTGTTAAATTTTTACGATGCAAACGTTAATTTACACGAATTCGAAAGAGTAACATACAAAGCAAATGCCGATCGTGAAGCTTTGGAACAATTTTTATTCGGTCTAAACGGTTCATTGGAACACCAAGTAAGGTCGGGATGTCCTAGAACTCTAAGATGTGCTATAGCTGATGCAGTAAATTATGAACAAAAAACTGAAGCCCGTAGAGCCGTTTTCGAAACAAATGCAAATTTATCAAACAGAGAAGTAGTAGACACCGATAAAATATTAAAAGAATTAGTAACTAAAATTGTAACACTTACGAAAGACTCTTCGCTCGAGTCAGCAGTTATTCGAAGAGCTCCGATTATTCAAACATGTAATTACTGTAATATACGAGGCCACGAGGAAGAAGAATGTCGCAACAAAGAAATTGACAATAAAAGGTGCGAATATTGTTACGTCACAGGTCACTCATTCGCTAACTGCTCAATGCTGACACAGGCATTAAAAGACGGTCAAGTAAATCGAGAAAAAGTAGAATATCAACAACGAATAAACAATTCAACGCATCCGAATTTTACAAAACCTCAATTAAATTATCCATATGAAGAGCAACGATTTTATTATAAAAATTATGATAGAAATAATTATAATAATAATTATCATCCATATCATGTAAATACTCAAAATAATTATGGACATGAAGCCAGATATACTCCGAGGAATTATAGAAATTATCCACCAGAGAATCAAAATAGATATAGACAAAATTTCAACTCGGATCATCAATATAATGATAATAAATATGTAAGAAGGAGTCACGTAGAAGCAAATAGAAAAAATGACCAATCACCGATCAAAAATAACGATTCTTTAAACTACCGATCTGCTCGACGCTAGGGATCTGCGGAGTCGAGCAGGTAAGAAAGCAGCCAGATCATCTAAAAATTCAAGTTCGAAGATGCGTGATAAAATCTGCACAAATGGAATATAAACTACCTATAGTACAATTATGTAGTTCAAATTTGACATTAATGAAAGGACAATTTTATGTGGATACTGGAGCAGATTTATCATTTATTAAATTAAACTCGATAAATACAGAAAAACTGATTAATAAGACACAAATAGTGTCGATAACGGGAATAAATTCCAAAAAATGTACAACCCTAGGCACTATAAAATTAGAATTAAATGGATTATTATGTGACATGCATATCGTACCAAATGATTTCCCTATAGATGTTGATGGATTATTAGGATGGGACGTATTTGAAGAATATAATGGTGTAGTAAATGCTGCTGAAAAATGTTTACAATTTAATGATTTAGTCATACCATTTGTACAAAATAAGCGGGTTTTAATTCCCCCAGAAACAAGAAAATATAATTATGCGCGTATAAACTATATTGAAAATATAGAATTTGAGTCACTTCAAGATATAGAACCGGGAAATTCTTTCGGCAATTGCGTAGCCGATACTTGTAAGGGTGAAGTATATGCCCGATGCGTTAATACTAAGAGTGAAATAGTGGAGTTGAAGTCTCCCGATGTTATATTTGAATCCCGGGGAAAAAGTAAAAAAATAAATAATGTTATTAGTGACTTGCGCGAATATGAAAAGGAGGAAAATAATATAAAACGTACAAATGTTTTGCCTGTTCTTAGAGAGAAAAAAGATAGTTTCATTACCATATTTAATCAGCAGATTAATAATAAACTTACGCTTTTAAATAATAAAAATACACAAATTGAAAATCCACTTGATAAACGTCCAAAATTATTAAAGAAAATGATTAATGTAAAGTACATAATTGCGAATAAGAGTACACACTGTCACATAAATGACAGAGATGCAAAACGTCCATATTCATTTTTTAAACGATCTAATTCTAATAAAATTATTAACAGATTAAATCAATACATAAATGTAATTAAAAAATATGTTATACCAAACTTAGAAGTAAATACGAAAACTAAATGCATCGAATTAAAAATACAAGAATATAATCCACCATAATAAAAAGCGAATACAATGCTCAAATATATCAAAAAAAAATAATAAATATGAATAATAGAATAATTAGAACAAAAAAAAAATACATAAAATATTAGTAATTGTATTGATACTGGATATTTAATGATTATAACTCCAGATATACTACTATATTGAACGAAAATAATTAATTTAAATTGTATATAAGCAATAAATCTGTGCACAAACTGCAAATGTTTATATTGTCATGTATATACTTATTAAAAATATTTATTGCATACTGCTGAAATGATGAACTGAGTTAATAAATATAAATAAAAGTAAATATAAATTAATTCTTATTTGTATTTACATAATATATTTTCGAAACAATTTAAAAAATGCAAAAAATAAATTTTTGCCATTAATATGAAGAAAAATTATAAACATATTGCAATTTGTTATAAATAATAAGAAAAATAAAAAATGTTATTAAGCGAAAAGAGCGTACAACCTTAATTGTTAAATTAGGCGAAAGAAGTATTTTGATATTTTTATAAACATAGCTAATAATTAATTATAACAATTAATTTACAACTTAAGAAAAAATCACCTGTATTGTTTTATATAGAGTTTGATATGTACTACTCGAAAGCGCAATAAAAATATGTTTATATAATAGAACGAAATTATAAATAAATTGACTTTTATTAATTAATTGTTTATAAAAATTAAAATTAATTTTATAAAAAAGTCGCTAAACCTTAGTTGCAAAATTAGATAAAGAAAAATTTTAGAAAAATAAATTAGGAACCGAGTTATAAAAGAAAAACAGGTTATTATGTGAAAGAAATTATTATTTCAATAAATTACGTAAGAACAGCCATAAATGAGATATTTCACACAAAAAGATTTTCGAAATTCCGACTAGGAATGAAAAAATGAAAAGTTAACAAATTTAATATTATAACCAGAAAGGGTATTTTTAATTAACAAATTAGAGCCCTTTTTGCAAATTTTAAGACCAATAGTTTATGAGTTATTGCATTTTACATTTAAATTTCAACTATTCAAATTATGCATATTTTTATCTAATTAAGGTACCTACGTGGTCGGATTTTCAAAAATTTCAAAAATTTAAATAATCTATATCAATTTACAAATTAATAACAATCAGATAAAAATAATAATTAATGATAATTAATTTATTAATATTATAAATAAACAAAAGCAAGGAATAATTACATATTATATGTCAAAACGTGTTAACTATATATATCTATACATATAAAATATGTGTGTATATATATATATATGGGCTATTTCACGTCAAGTGGTACGATGAAAATTTTAAATCGCTCCAAAATTTGAATTCAGGATGGAAATATCTTTCAGAAGATAGAAAAAAATTTTTAGGTGTTAAATATAATTTGCCTAAGAGTTATTCCACCATGAAAAATGGAAATTTTTCAATTTTTTAGAAAAAATTTCTATTTTCAAAGCCATTTATCTCAAAATCTATTGATTTTTTTGAAAAAACATTAAAAACAACTTTTGTTCAAAATAATCTTTAGAACTTATCTACCTGGGTTACAATTCTTAATTTTAAAATCTCGAAGAAATATAACGCCCGGAAATATTGAATATCAAAAAAAGGCGACCACGCCACAATCGATTTTGATCTAACACCGCTCAAAAGATCACATTTTTCGCGAGCTTTCGAATGGCGGTGGTTAGATTATTGGCCAAGACCGTTGGTGTAAGTTATACCCCATAAACCTCATAAAATCACTCATTTTCATGTATTTTAGGGCATTTATCTCAAAATCTATTGATTTTTTTGAAAAAACATTAAAAACAACTTTTGTTCAAAATAATCCTTAGTACTTAACTACCTGGGTTACAATTCTTAATTTTAAAATTTCGAAGAGATAGGGCACTTGGAAATATTGAATATCAAAAAAGGCGACCACGCACAATTGATTTTGATCTAACACCGCTCAAAAGATCACATTTTTTGAGAGCTTTCGAATGGCGGTGGTTAGATTATTGGCCAAGACCGTTGGTGTAAGTTATACCCCATAAACCTCATAAAATCACTAATTTTCATGTATTTTAGGGCATAACCTACACCAGCGGTCTTGGCCAATAATCTAACCACCGCCATTCGAAAGCTCTCAAAAAATGATGATCTTTTGAGCGGTGTTAGATCAAAATCGATTGTGGCGTGGTCGCCTTTTTTTGATATTCAATATTTCCAAGTGCCCTATCTCTTCGAGATTTTAAAATTAAGAATTGTAACCCAGGTAGTTAAGTTCTAAGGATTATTTTGAACAAAAGTTGTTTTTAATGTTTTTTCAAAAAAATCAATAGATTTTGAGATAAATGCCCTAAAATACATGAAAATGAGTGATTTTATGAGGTTTATGGGGTATAACTTACACCAACGGTCTTGGCCAATAATCTAACCACCGCCATTCGAAAGCTCGCGAAAAATGTGATCTTTTGAGCGGTGTTAGATCAAATCGATTGTGGCGTGGTCGCCTTTTTTTGATATTCAATATTTCCGGGCGTTATATTTCTTCGAGATTTTAAAATTAAGAATTCTAACCCAGGTAGATAAGTTCTAAAGATTATTTTGAACAAAAGTTTTTTTTTAATGTTTTTTCAAAAAAATCATAGATTTTGAGATAAATGGCTTTGAAAATAGAAATTTTTCTAAAAAATTGAAAAATTTCCATTTTTCATGGTGGAACTCTTAGGCAAATTATTTTTAACATCTAAAAAATTTTTTCTATCTTCTGAAAGATATTTCCAGCCTGTATTCAAATTTTGGAGCGATTTAAAATTTTCATCGTACCACTTGACGTGAAATAGCCCATATATATATATATATATATAGGTATTCCACGTGAAGTGGTCCGATCAAAATTTTACAATGAATAAAATTTTGGGTACACATTCCAAATGTTTTTCAGAATAAAGAAAAAAAATTTTAGGTACTGGAATCTTATTTTGGTTATTCTAACCTCAAAAAGTGGATTTTTCCAAGTTTTTTTCAATACCAGCTGGGTTTACCACTATTTAACTCAAAATCTATCAATTTTTACTATAGAACATTATATGTAACATTCGTTGCTAACTGTGTCTGGAATTTATTCTTCTGGGTTAGAATTTATAACTTCAAAGTGAATGTTATATAAACTACATGTCAATATTCAACTTGAAAAAAGTGCAAGGCCGCCACAATTGATTTTTTTATACAAAAGCCTAAAAGGAAGCTTGGAGCAATACCTTTCAAATAGTCTGTAGCATTTTTATGGCCTTCAGTTCTGTAAAAAGTTATGATAATTTAAAAAACACGAAATTTTTTTTTAAATTTAAATGGGAATTATCATGTCGATTTTGTGAATTTTTTCTCTTTCTTTAAATTATCATAACTTTTTACAGAACTGAGGGCCATAAAAATGGTACAGACTATTTGAAAGGTATTGCTCCAGCTTTCTTTGAATCTTTTGGATAAAAAATCAATTGTAGCGCACTTACACTTTTTTTAAGTTGAATATTGGCATGTATTTTATGTAACATTTACATTGAAATTAGAAATTCTAACCCAGAAGTGTGTGTGTGTGTATGTGTGTGCGTGTGTGTGTGTACGTGTTATTTGTTTTTTCAAGAATAGATAATATATGTATTTTTTCCGTGCGCAAAAAAAAGTTGTGAATATAACTTGAAAGAATGTGTATTAGTTTACTTATTCCTGATAAAACTCATAAAATAAAAACGGACCTAAAATTTAATGTAATGTTTTTAAAAATATGCACAATTTTTCGAAGATAAAATAAATATTAATCAAGTGTAACATACACTTTTCCAAATATCTATATGTGAAATATACAATAAATTAAAAATTAAATACATTAATTATTGCATTTTTAAGATAATTCTATTATAAAAAGTAATGGCAAAAGAAAATTCAAATTTTAACAATGGCAATATAAAATACGAATTACATTTCAAAAGTTTTTCGAAAATTATTATTTTAGTAGTATTTAATTTAAATATTATTCAAATCAATTTAAAAATTGTATGGATATATAAGTAAGTAGATTACGTATATTTATATAAAACAATATTTTAAATAAACAAGTATGTATTTATTAGAAACAAAAGGTTATTTAAGGTATGCCTTTGTTTATAATAATTAAAATAAATATATGGGCTCTGTAACTAAAGGGAAAAATAATTGGATATAATTATGGATTAAAACGCAAATTTTGAAAGAGGGTGCAACTTACGAATTACGGGAGAAATGGAAGAAACAGGTTTTTATTTATATACCGCTAAAATGTTATAAATAATTCTTTAAAACTAATACAAAAATTAATTTAATTAAGAAGAAAGTTTTAGTACTCTAAAAGTACAAAATATTAATCACATATAAAACTCTTGGCGATGACTTAAATAAATTAATTTTAGGAGGTAAAGTTCTATTTAGATCCGTTTAAAGTAATCTAAAATTTTAATAGGTTTTTACTAAATACTACAATTAAGTATATGCACTTACTATTTTTGGTAAGTTAATTGTTCATTACCACATATACATATATTATATATATTACACCTTTGGTGTAAGTTATGTCCTAAAATACGTGAAAATTAGTGATTTTATGAGGTTTATGAGGCATAACTTACAACAGCGGTCTTGGCCAATAAGCTAACCCAAGCCATTCGAAAGCTCGCGAAAAATGTGAACTTTTGAGAGGTGTTAGATTAAAATCGATTATGGTGTGGTAGCCTTTTTTTGATATTCAATATGTCCGGGTGTTCTATCTCTTCGAGATTTCAAAATTAAGAAATGTAACCAGGGTAGATAAGTTCTAAAGATTAATTTAAACAAAAGTTGTTTGTAATGTTTTTTCAAAAAAATCAACATATTTTGAGATAAATTGGCTTTAAAAATAGAAGTTTTTCTATAAAATTGAAAAATTTCCACTTTTCATGGTCGAATAACTTTTAAGCAAATTATTTTTAACACTTAAATTTTTTTTGTATGTTCTGGAAGATGTTACCAGCCTGTTCTCAAATTTTGGAGTGATTTAAAATTTTCATCGTACCACTTGACGTGAAATAGCCCATATATATGTATATATATATATGTATGTATGTGGGTGTGTGTGCGTGCGGCGGAATATTTATATAATATATATATATATATATATATTTTAAAATTGTTTTTTCAAGAATACATAATATATGTATTTTTTCCGTGCGCAAAAAAAAAAGTTGTGAACATAACTTGAAAGAATGTGTATTTGTTTACTCATTTTTGATAAAACTCATAAAATTTTTAAACGTATACTCAATAATAATAACGGATCTAAAATTCAATGTAATGCTTTAAATACAAATGCAAAATTGTTTGAAGATGAAATAGATATTAATCAAGTATAACATACACTTTTCCAAATATCCATATGATATATACAATGGGTTAAAAATTAAATATATTAATTCTTGCATTTTTAAGATAATTCTATTATAAACAGTATAGGTAAAAGAAAATTCAAATTTTAACAGTGGCAATATAAAATACGAATTACATTTGAATAGATTTTCAAAAACTATTAATTTAGGAGCATTTAATTTAAATATTTTTTAAATTAATATTTCAAAGTTGTATAGATATATAAGTGTGTAGATAATTTATATTTATATAACACAATATTTTAAATAAACAAGTATGTATTTATTAGAAATAGAAGGATATTTAAGAAATGAATTTGTTTATAATAATCAAAATAAATATTTGGGCTCTGCATAGTAAAAATAAATTGGATATAATTATGGAGTAAAACGCAAATTTTGAAAGAGGGTGCAATTTACGAATTAAGGGAGAAATGGAAGAAACATGTTTTTATATATATGCCGCTAAAATGTTATAAATAGTTCTTTAAAATTAATACAAAAATTAATTTAATTAAGAAGAAAGTTTTATTACTATTAAAGTACAAAATATTAATGACATAGAACTTTTGGCGATGATCGTTCGTCATTAAATAAATTAATTTTAGAAGGTGAATTTCTATTTATAACGGTTTAAAATAATCCAAAATTTTAATAAGTTGTTAACTAAAATACTACAATTTAGTAAGTATATGTACTTTACTATTTTTGGTAAGTTAATTTTTCATTAACATTTATAATTATTAATATATAAATTTAAGCTTCATAAGAATTCATATAGTTTAAAATTTACAGTTAACATTTAATATGTCTTTATTTTTTTTTTATTATTTTTATTCTGATTTCATTACACTAAATTATGGTAAACTTTTATTTATAAATTATAGTAACTATAGCAATACCTCCAAGGTGTTGTGTGAATCTGTTTAATTTTTAAGGTGTCCATGGTAGTGAAAAAATAATACAATTTAAAACATTATTTTAAATAAATTAATTACGAAAAACCTTTTTCGAAATTAAAAATAGGGGGTTGGCGCACGAAGCGCGCAGGGGGGCGAAGCCCCCTAGTATATATATATATATATATATGGGAGATTCCATGTGAAGTGATCCAGTTAAAAATTAGAATTTTGTTTCAATGTATGGGATCAGTAAAAAACTATTTGAATAGAGTGTAGCTAAATTTTTAGACCTAAATTTCAATTAGTACCAGAGCTGTAATCAATAAAAAATCGAATTTTTTGAAAAAAATGACTTATTGGCCATTTTTATCACTTAATAACTCAAAATCTAACAATTTTTTCTTATATACATTATATTTGAAAAAGTTTATAAATTTCAAGAAGAATCTGTTGAAATATTTCATTTATATTAGTTTAACACATTGAATATAGTTATAATTAATAAAAACCTTTGTAGTAAAAAAAAAGGGTTGTACAATCAAAAATGTTTTATCCATCCAAGAATCTAATTCATCGATGATTAATTACCTTCAAAATGATGCAAAGTTTGAGTGCGGCAGAGCATTTCAGACAAAGTTATGGTGTCTTTTGGCAAATTTCTTAAAAAAAGAGAGCGAATGCATTTTATGAAAAAAAACATAGTAACCGTATACTTGCATTCAAACAATATGGCACTAATATTCTTCAATAATACTAAATTATACTATTTAATGTTAGTTACTGATACTTTTCAATCTCTAAGCTGCTTACAAACACAAAGCAGTAGGTATAAGCAGTTATACCTGTTATATAATTGATTAAATACTTGAAACTCCAATTAAAATTCCAATAAATCCAATTATATAACAGGTATAACTGCTTATACCTACTATTTTGTGTTTGTAAGCAGCTTAGAGAGTGAAAAGTAGCAGTAACTAACATTAAATAGTATATTTTAGTATTATTGAAGAATATTAGTGCCATATTGTCTGAATGCAAGTATACGGTTACTCTGTTTTTTTCATAAAATGCATTCGCTCTCTTTTTTTAAGAAATTTGCCTAAAAACACCATAACTTTGTCTGAAATGCTCTACCGCACTCAAACTTTGCATCATTTTAAAGGTAATTAATCATCGATGAATTAGATTCTTGGATGGAAAAATATTTTTGATCGTACAACCTTTTTTTTACTACAAAGGTTTTTATTAATTATAACTATATTCAATGTGTTAAACTAATACAAATGAAATATATCAACAGATTCTTCTTGAAATTTATAAACTTTTTCAAATTTAATGTATATAAAAAAAATTGTTAGATTTTGAGTTATTAAGTGATAAAAATGGCCAAAAAGTCTTTTTTTTTTAAAAATTCGATTTTTTGATTGGCTATGGCTCTGGTACTAATTGAAATTTAGGTCTAAAAATTTAGCTACACTCTATTCAAGTAGTTTTTTACTGATTCCATACATAGAAACAAAATTCAATTTTTTAACTGGATCACTTCACATGGAATCTCCCATATATATTATATATATTACACCGCTGGTGTAAGTTATGTCCTAAACTACGTGAAATTTAGTGATTTTATGAGGTTTATGAGGCATAAGTTACACCAGGTCTTGGCCAAAAATCTAACCCAAGCCATTCGAAAGCTCTCGAAAAATGCGATCTTTTGAGCGGTGTTAGATCGAAATCGATTGTGGCGTGGTCGCCTTTTTGATATTCAATATTTCTGCGTGTTCTATCTCTTCGAGATTTTAAAATTAAGAATTGTAACCAGGATAGATAAGTTCTAAAGATTAATTTAAACAAAAAGTTGTTTGTAGTATTTTTTTCAAAAAAATCAAAGATTTTGAGATAAATGGCTTTAAAAGTAGCAATTTTTCTAAAAAATTGAATAATTTCCACTTTTCACGGTCGAATAACTCTTAGGAAAATTATTTTTAAAACATCAAATTTTTTTGTATGTTCTGGAAGATGTTTCCAGCCTGTTCTCAAATTTTGGAGCTATTTAAAATTTTCATCGTACCACTTGCCGTGAAATAGCCCATATATATGTATGTATGTATGTGGGTGTGTGTGGGTGTGTGCGGCGGAATATTTATATAATATATATATATTTTAAAATTGTTTTTTCAACAATACATAATATATGTATTTTTTCCGTGCGCAAAAAAAAAGTTGTGAACATAACTTGAAAGAATGTGTATTAGTTTCCCTAACACAAAATCTCACGTGAGATCTCACGTGAGATCTCATGCCAAAATCTCATGTGATCAAGTTTGTAAATTAATTACATTTTATAGTTATAAAAATTATAAATTTAGGTAAAAATATAACTTTTACATAATTATAAGTTGAAAATTGAAGTGTATCGCATCGCATGTAAAACATTCAGCATTAAAATAACTTTACCAACCTTTAAGAAGGAAGATTATTTTTCCTATAACGTCAAATGACATGTTTGTACAACAGTATTATTAAATAGCTTCATTAAAAATATTTGTTTTTCTACGTCTCGGCATTGTATTGCATGTAAGTATAACAAATATGTAGAAGGTAAAAGTGTTTAAGCAAAGTAAAATTACTTTAAACTAAAATGATACTGTCGAAAAGTTTATCAGTATCCGAGATATTTCAGTTTCAGTGAACAATTGTTTCCTATCAGTTTAAACTTATGAATAGTTGTCATATCTTTAAAATGATATCCTTCATTATCATCAAGATCATAATCAATTCGAAGGATTGGCGCTCCCCTTCTTAGTTAAATTAACAGTTTAATTACTTAAATAAAACAAGAAACTTATCGGACTAGTTTATATATAATAACGTTGAAAAAGTTTATAAAGGGGTCGCTTTAAAAAATAAAATTTTTAATCAATTAGCACACGGAAATCACTTTTCGTGCAATGAAATTTATTTTTAAAAAACTTTTTACTTTCCTTTTTTTGCAATTATAAAACGAAATGATACTGGGTTCCCAAGATTACGATTAAATATTTAATAAGTGACTAAATCAGTGTAAATTAGCTAGGATAACTGTATAGAAAACTACATAAATCAAACATAATCAAATAAAAATAAAAATATAATTTTTGGGTTTTGGGAAACGAAACAAATAAAGAATAAGTCAAACATTGTAATAAATAATTGCAAATTCAATAATTGTAAATAATTACTTACTGAATTAAAATAACTTTTTATAAAAATATACATCAAAATTTAAATATTTACAAATAGTTCGAATAAATCATTCAATAATGTAACATATTAGGCATAGAACAAACGTACTTCTTATCAAATGTATTCGTGAATACACAGATATTTTTAATACTGTCTGTTGGTACTGTGACAATTTCCGGATTAATTCTTTCTACTTCCTGAAACACTTTGTAAGACGTTGTGAAAGTGTTCTTTGTATGTAAATAATTGCATACTGTAATTTCAATATTATCATCGACAGCTACTATAAATGCAATAATTCGGATGTATCTCCCATCTTTTAGCAAAGCAAATGAATTGTTTGAACGTGTTTTCGATATTAAGTGAGATTCATACAAACAATGATTCTGTACCATTTTATAAAAAAACTCCGTAGAATTTGCTGATAATTGTAATACATTCAGTAATTCTATATCAACTTCAGATCGATTGAAATATAATATTTGACTATTAGACAAATGAACACTCTGAACTTGCCTTAACAAAATATTATTGCAATATCGTACGACGTCATCGTCAGCTTGATGAAGTATTTTTTCTTCCAATACTAAGCAACTGTGGGTGACGTTTACAAACCTTACAACTTGCTGGGTCACACCATTAGCACATTTGATAGCTTTCAATAGTTGTTGATTACCCGATTCAAAACTAAATGTGGAATTTGTCCATAAAGGCCCCCAATTTAAAACACTTTTACAGACATGTAATAAAATGTGTACATTGTATGTCATAGCTTTCACATTGTATATCTCTTGGACTTCAGCTACAAATTGATGTATCATTTTGTCCGCTTCATTTAATTCTTCAATGTGAATATCATCTTTTAATAATATGTATAAGGCTTCAACAAACAATAGCCAATGGTGCATAGCTTTTTTACTTAAAATTAATGAAAAAATAATAATACTATAATATAAGACGAAATTCTCCCACTCACGAGCCTTCCAATCTTTTCGACAACTAATTTTTCTGCAGTAACGAGTAGCTTGTTGTGGAACAGTTATAATATCCATTATTGTGTCGAGTTCTTTAATATCATCGTCGTTCAAAACATCCAAATGGTAAGAAGTGAATTCTTTTTGCAACGCCTTCTAATGCCATATGCATATAATCAGGAGTAAAACCTTCAATAATATCAAATTTCGGTAAATTAATAAGTGCCGATGGACATTTTACTCCCAAGATAGGATTATCGGGTTTTACTTTCAACATGAGATCAATAGTCTCATTGTGATTTCGAGGTTGTATTAGTACATTTAGTAGTGGATATTTCATGATTCCGTGATACTCTCCGGGGTGCAAGCACCAATTACAACCGTATTTGCCATTGTACTGAGTTAATCCCTGAATAGGAGCTCTAGCCACTGCATCAACGCAACATGACAGTACATAAAGTTTAAGAAGTCGTTGTTCATTTTTTATTTTAATGGGAATTCGACATTTATTAATGAGATCGACAAATTTATCTAAAAAAACTGCCATATTGGGCTTTTGTTTGGTAAACATTAATCCACAGACTATTAATTTCTTCGTTCTAATTTCCTTTGGCAATTCATTAATCATTAAATACAGCGGCCAAATCGAATATTGTGAGCACTTAAATTTTGGGGCACCATCTGTATTAAATACTGCAGTAACGTAATTCATTTTGTCTTCATTTGGTAAAGATTTCACAAATTGAGTATATTTTCTTCCATCATACACGTCACTTATGTAGCCTTGTCTATGTACTCTTTCATTCGTTGCATAATAAAAACAATCCTCGTGAATTTTCAAGAGATCGGCAATTTGTTGCGAAGGATCTAATGTAAAAAAGCTGGGATCGCTGCACTTATTCAAATTTATTTTCTCTTTACAGACTGTACAAATACTGCTGCGAGGTAAGTCTCCAAATTTCCCTAAATATACTGAACAATTCTTACACATTGCGTGATATTCTACACCCTGTTGAGGATTAAGAAGTTTGTCGATAATATAATGAGAATCTGGCAAAATTGGGATCTTAAATATACTATTTACGAGCTTGAATAAATTTGCTAAGCCAGTTGAAGATAATTGATTTTGGATACTGAATTTTAAAATCATTAAAAAAATTTCTACTCTACTTTTATACACTGGTGTTGTGATTTTGTCAAAAAATTGTTCATTTTCAATAAATTCATTTAAATTTTTCGTATTCCTGTGTTTTTTATTCAACTCATTGTTCATCATTATTTTTGACAATTCATTTATCCAATAGAATTCTGATCTGTCGTATGTTTCATCGAGATTATGATTATCCTAAAATATATTGTTTATTAATATTTAATTATTTACTTAAACATATAGCAAACTGAGTTTTATAAACTTTAAAAGGGTTTTTATCTTACAAATTGTCTTTTGTTTATCAAAGTTAAAGGTTGCAGAAAATTATTTATGTAAATATAAATTTTTTTTCAAAATGGTGATAAACAATTGTCAAAATATTAAATAAAGTAATATTTAAAGTTATTTAAAAAATAGTTTGCGTCCGAAGTTCCAAACATGAACACATACTAACCTCTTCAAGAACTGTTGGTTCATTAATATCAATAAAACTTTGTTGTATATTCATGAAATCGTTTTGTACCTGCATTTCTTCAGTTTGTACCTGCTAATTTTAACAAGGTTAAGCATTGTATATTTCTAATCTATGGTAATGGTAAATACACATATTTGCAACTCTTTGTGCATGCTTAAACAAGTGTGCATATACTAGTGTTTGTGCACATATTTTTTTATTTATTATTTTAACGTCGCTTTTTGTATGCTCCCAAATCGATGGTAATCAGCGACGTTTTTGGGTTTGTATTTTAATGTATGTCATGTTTCACATGGTGTCCTATTATGATTGCGTTTATGTAAGTGTTTATGTACATGTAGATATAGGTAACACGACGCGCCTGAAGCGATTTAAATGAAATTGTTGAGGGCTACCAATAGTTGGAGCAATAGGTGGATGTGTTTTCAAGCATCGAAAAAATATGCTTCATGATGAGAATGATATTCTACGAGTGGCGCTTTTTACGTACAAAAAATGAACTTGATGTTGGTGGTTGGTGGCTAGCCAGGGATGAAAGACTTATATCTGCGCTTTACACTTTTAATCAATTTATTTTTTATTTAATTGTTTTTAATTTTTTAATAACTAATAACTGTCGCGTTTCACCATCCACCAACTAATTTCCGACAGTTTCCGACAAAATTTCAAATTTCTGTTATCCTGCGTATATCGTTTCACCCGAACTAATTTTAACCCTTAGAGGGCCGGTATAACACCATATGGCGTCATGCTCCAACTCGCCGACATTTGACCTTAGTTTGGTTATAACTTGGGAACCTAAACCCTTTTTTCTATAGAGAAATCAAGCTTTTCAAAAATCTCAAATGCCGGCCCTTTAAGCGTTAAATTTCGGGTTCAATTAAACACATTAGCATTCAAATATACTGAAATTGTACATACAATGTGAAACTATGCAAGATATATTAATCGGTATTAAACGATGGATTATCACCAATCTTATGTTTTTAAGGTCGTTTTTTCAGATCTCTAAAAGAAAATTCTATAGGACGCAATTTTTTTCAATAAAAAGTATATATTATTTATAAAAAAATTGTAGCTTTAAACTTGACAGTCTTTTTCTTTAAAACTATTCATTGAATCAAAAAATTCGTAAGAACAAAGAAGTCTTTAAATCACTCAAAGAGCACTATCAAATTTTTCAGAGTTTTTTGATGAAATTTTTCTAAATTTTTGTTATTCAAATTAAAGAACAAACAAATTTCTTAAAAAATTCTGAAAATATTGAATGTGATTTGAATGATTTAAAACCTTTTCAATTTTTATAAATTTTTTTATATGAATTATACTTTTTGAGGAAATAAATGAAATTATGATTCAAAGAATCACTCAAAAAATCATTATTTTTTCCAAAAAAAATTGTCAAGGAAAATTCAAGTTTTTACACTAAGATTACAAGTTTCCGCGCCATATCGTATCCGCCATTTTCAAAGATTAAAAATTACTGGGACTACATTATTTGACATGAGTTAATATAAATTATATTAAAAATAATAATTTACACATAATTACTTGAAACAATTAGAAAAACCTGATATAATATGGTTTTGAGTCTTTTGGGGCTATTTGGGATCAACAATCTTGAATTTATAATTTTCTTATAAGTAACTTTTAAATATAAATAAGTTTACTAATGTGCTACCTTTATGTTTTCAATATGAACATTATAATTGAAAAAAATCCTCAAAATTTGGGACTTTTTATTGGAAAAAAGGCGCCATATTCAATTTATTTTTAGAGACCCATTTTCTCAGAGAATTTTGATAGAGCAACTTTAAACATATAGGATATCAAGGATTAGTAAAAATCCATCCATCATCGGTTAATATTCCTTGCATAGCTTCAAACTTTACGTAAAATTTCAATGCATTTTGGAGCTAATAGGTTAATTGTTATTAATTG
Organism: Theocolax elegans; assembly: GCA_026168455.1. Lineage (NCBI taxonomy): Eukaryota > Metazoa > Arthropoda > Insecta > Hymenoptera > Cerocephalidae > Theocolax > Theocolax elegans. The sequence continues at coordinate 3,441 of JANSJX010000539.1, read as the reverse complement.
TTATTATATTAAGTATTGTCTACGGAACCGATTTTTCGCATCAATAAAATAAAATTTTTTTATTTTTGGTTTTGTAAATAATATAATTTTACACATTTTTTATATACATGGGTGATTTCACGTTAAGTGAGCAGGTTAAAATTTTTTAATATTTTCCAAAATTAGGTATTGTCTAGAAATATACTTCTGAATATATGAAAACATTTTTAGATCAAACAATGAATATGCACTAAAGTTTTATAACAGTTGCAAAATGATTATTTTGTTATTTTTTTTAACTTTAACTTAAATATCTCAAAATTGGTTAATTTTTTATATTATATATAAAATAGCAAAAATTTTGTAAATACTGATTAGAATTTGTTGCCATTTAAATAATTACCTGATTTGAAACCATGGTATTGGCTGTCGTCGAGAGCCTAATATATGTTTTGAGTTTGACCTGTACGATCAGACCTACATGCCTCATTTTAGTCAGTAGCATCTCTATACTTTTTTCTCAACAAAATGTACAACTAAAGTTACTAAAAACTTAAATCTAAACTTAAATTGAAACTAAAGTTACAACAAATAATAAAAGTCAAAGGAAAATGATTTTGACAGGTGAGGTTAAATTTCACCTTTTCAAGAGTTTTTAAGGTGTTTAAATAAATGAAAAGATAGGTTTTATTATAGAATGTAATTATAAATGTTACAAAGGAGTAGGGAAAAGTGTTTAAGTGATGGAGTTAGGGTTTTATGAAAATTTCATGAAAATAACTTGTGAGTGAAATGAGGAAAGTACGCTTCTACACAGTTATTTCATGAAATAATTGTTATTGGGTAATATATTATTAAAATAATTGTCAATAATAATTGTAGCTAGAACAAAAAAGTAGGGAAAAAATATTTTAATTGTTAGTTGAGTTTTAATAATAATTTGATAAAAATAACTTGTTGGTGGAAACGAGTGTGACTCGCATCACCACAGTTATTTAGCAAAATTATAGAAATTTATCACTGCAATTATTAGATATTAGTGAGGAATAATAATATGGAAGGGAATAATAATAATTTCACTTGACGTCAAATTACCCATATATTATACTAAACTTAAAAATAATTTAATAAGGATTTGGATACAAATTCCAATATAATTTATTAAATAAAATTGTCAAGCATAAAGTTTTTTTATAAACAAGTTTTTTATAAATTTATTATAAAATAAACAGTTGAAAATGTAACAATACTTTTTTATCTCAGTAAAAAGTAAGAAATTTATGAAAGAAATTGTTTATTTGAGACATGAATATTTTCAATTAATAATAGAAAGATTATTTATAAATTAAATTAAAGTAAAAGGTTGTAAACTTTTCGAAAGAAGTTTGTTGACAAGATTAGTACTGTTGAGTTGTGTTTCCTGGATCTTTACGATGAATCCAACATTGTAAAATATTAATAAGAATTATAAATTGCACACAAATACTGATCATTACTGTTCAAAATTGAAACATAATAACAGTGCATAGGTAATTTTGGATTTATTATTTTTAATATTTATTAAGGGTATTTATATGAAACTTTGTTTATAGCTGAAAGTATATATCAATGGCTTAAAAACAAAACTATAGATATTCAATAATTATCAACTAACGATTTGATTTCACAATTATATAAGGTAGAGAAATGTAGAATAAAGAAATATATTATGAAAAATAAAGTATCGTGTATTTTTTGACAGCTATTGAACTGTGTCCTGATAATTAACAATTTCGTACATCAGAGTATAGAAAAGTAGTCTAGGCGCCACGAGGGTTTCCGTGGCCGATGGAGGTCCACGGCTCCACCCAAGATTTTCCCATGTATTTTGACCTGCTGAACACGAATTTGGAGGGTGATAAGCCGGAAATGCCTAGGAAAATTGTTATGGACAATTTTCCGGAAAATTAGGGAAATTTTCGTTTTTTCGCAATTAAAAAAATATTTTCGTATTCTTCATAAAATTTGATGACAAAAATGTTCCTACTAATTTTTCCGTAGGATGTACCGTTTTTTGTAAAAAAAATCGCAAAGTTTGCCATAATGGCGAATTTTCCGATGTTCACGGTTATTTTCCGATATTATAGATGTGAATTTTTTTAATTGTAACCGTTGCAAACTAGTGCTCAACTAGAGTACTTTAGCCAGAAAAAAATTAATTCCACCATTTTGCAACCTACCTTCTATATGTTGCATTTAAATTTACCGATTATTTAAGTTCCATATGTGCAAGTTGGCGCGTTTAAACGGCAACATTAAAAACTCGATAACCTACGTAGGTCCATGACGTCACCCAAGTTTTTCCTACCTATTTTAGTCTCCTGAACACGAATTTCGAGGGTGATAAGTCGGAAAATGCTTGGAAAATTTGTTACGGACAATTTTCCGGAAAATTCGTAAAAAAATTGTAATATTCAACCTACAAAATTTGTCTTAGAAATTGATATATAATTTTAAGAACAAAGTGATTATATGGTTTTTTTAATGCACAGTTTATTGTTGAAATAACTAAAAACTTTAAAAATGCGATTTTATTGAAACTGTTAACTTTTTACGAAAAACGCATATTTATAATTACCATAAGTGTTTATAAGCTATCGAAGCATATTTTTTGCTTTTTATTACTTTGCAATAAATTAATTATATGAAAATTCTTGAATTGTAAAAATAAACAAATATAGTCATATAAAATTTCTTCTTTATTTCTATATGTTTTAAAAATTAAACATTAAAAACATTTTTACAAGTGTCATTGTTCTGACAGGAACAAAATGAATAGCATGAAATTTGCGTTGTTTTTCTGGCGCAAACTTTACATACACAGCTTGGCGTTAATTCGTTGGAAGGGGGAAGTAAAATATGCACTTTTTCAGGCAATAACAAATCGTCTTCGACAACAAATCCATATTGCAATGGATCCAGCGATGGCGCATATTCGTCTAAACATTTAGTTTGTGTGTATACTATATAAAATGCTCTCAGTATGTGTAATTTTATCGACGCACTTGTAGGTGGCAAATCTTCGATAAGTGCACATTTAGCATGATGGAATGACCATAATCGAAGCTCGTTAAATGTTTTGCAATTAGAACTCTTTTTAAAACTCTAATGAGAAATTCTTCAGCATTTTTAATCTTGTCGTTACTTTCTGATTGTAAATAATCTGTAAAAATGTGTTCGATTCAGGGTTGCAAAAATTGTAATTACGAGAAAATTTAATTAGTAATTACTTTTTGGCTTACTAATTAAACTTTTTTTTAATTAATAATTACTTTTGGACTGAGTAATTAAACTTTTTTTTAATTATAATTACTTTTGGACTGAGTAGTTAAAATTTTTTTTAATTAATAATTACTTTTGTACTGAGTAATTAAACTTTTTTTTAATTAATAATTACTTTTGGACTGAGTAGTTAAAATTTTT
>JANSJX010000538.1:0-23078 GCA_026168455.1 Theocolax elegans | reverse complement strand
TCTCAAAATAATGAAGAAGAATCAATTAATAATAAGGAGATCTCTTTGAAAAGGTACTTTATACTTTTACTTAAATTAGTGAGTTTCAAAGAAAAATAAATTTTAAAAGATTTTATATTTTTAGAAAACGTATGCAGGATGAAGATAAAATTGTGTGTCCAAAAAGAAATTTACTTTTGTGGGTTTTCTTTTGTGTGTGTGGTAAGTGCGCCGGTTCCTGAGTCATGGTCTTCGTGGCCGCTTTCGTTCCTCATCACCAGGTCGTCGGGAGTGTGTTGGATTCACGTGGGAAACATGGTTGGACAACGGTAGCGGTATGGTGGTATCGTTCCTTCTTCTTTACTTTACTCCTTCCATTTTCCAATCTTTCAATTCCTCAACAAATTAATAAAAACCCCATTAATTCTTTTCCTTTACGTGTTCAAATATCGGTGACAAGAATGGCTCGGGCCAGGATTCGTAGCCGGTGTTTACCCTTTTCCTAACCTCTACTTCCTTATCCTATACCTGGCTATCCCATTACTACTATATCTTATCCCTCTATTAACCATCCTATCCTAACCTTATATATTCTAGATTTACTTATTATTATCCTTTCAGGTAACCAACACTACCAAGGAACGGACCCAAGACCAACAAGGATCACCAAGGACTCATCGCCTCGAAGGGAATTTAAAGGAATTAGAGTTATTACCACACAAAATCAGAGTTGAGCGCCATAGCTATTCATGTAATGATTAATTACATATTGCTTACCTGATCGAAAAGTCAGTATTTTCGACGAATAGTGATAAGTACGAATCAATTCTGAGAACACATACCGAAGTCACTTCGTACTTATCACTATTCGTCGAAAATACTGACTTTTCGATCAGCTAAGTAATATGTAATTAATCATTACATCAATAGCTATGGCGCTTAACTTTGATTTATGTAGTAAAAACTCTATTTTTTTTAATTGTCCAAAATTATTGTCGAATATGAACTCAGTCTATCTGACGGCAGCGCCACTTCTGCTCGCAAATTTTCGGGTGGTGATATATTCAACTATACTCTGCGGACTCCCCTTAAGGATAGTTAGTATTTGATATTATAAATCTTATTACGTATCATAATGTTTGATATTAATTTTCGTAAATGAAGGGGACCATTTTTTTCAAGTTTATATATAGGCTTTTTATCCAAATTTTGTCCAACTGAGTTACTGATGCCTATTTTCTCTACCAAATCGTCTTCATATTGTCACATGATACGCTTTGAATTGACTGCAGTTAACAACATAACATTCAATTCCTAGTAGAGACTGGAAATAATGACATTTTATCGAAAACAATACCCATTTAACTTGTAAAATAATCATTTAATACGAAAATATTTCTTCTACTCCTTAGTAGAAATAAAATGATTTATAAAACTTTTTTTCAATAAAAACTCCAAAAATTCGTAACAAAGGGTAAACAAATAGCTTTATCTAACTTCAAATCACTCATTTTCTTCTATGACCAGGATAATAAATAAAGTATTATACAAACGTAATTTTAAGTAATATGAATTTTATTGAAACGAGGAATGCAAAATAACATTTACTTCTCAATGTAATATTAATTATTATATAGTAACAAAATTACTATTGACTTAGTTTTTCTGAGGAGGAGGTCCAACTTTTCAAAGACGCATTTTAACCATTGCGCCTGCTACTTCGCAATCCCCGGATAATTTGTTTGCTGTAAAATTCATATTTATCAATAATATTGCACAATACATATAATATTGCAAAATCGTATTAAATATTCTATATATCATTACCAGCAGCAGCACATTCGGTTATTTTCTCCTTAGCAGAAGCATCAGCATAGGTACGTGTTTAGTGTAAAATTCAATCACCTTTTCTGGTACTATTTTGCCATCAGCCATCTATGTATGCAATGCATTATACAGAATTCATTACATTTTAACTTAACGTAATATAATATATCTTTAAACAAATTTACCTTTCCCATTTTCTTCATTAAGCAAGCATGGAAGCACTTATGTTTCGGATCATCAATATTAGCTTTCTCTATAAAGAAATAATGTAAATTGTTATTTAACAGGGTGCCATAGTCAATGTTTATCTTCCCTACATTATCGAAAAAACTTGATAATTGGTAATAAATTTGTAAATGAAACTGTACGTGAAAAGAATAAGCGATGAGATGCCTATATTTATTAATAATATAACTGTGTGCTGAATTTAAAAATAAAAAATTATTGCGTTTTCGAAAAAAAGTCTTACCAAAAATATTAACCTAACCTGAATACGATGTACTGACTTGGTATTTTTGATTAGAGATTTCTCAAAAATACATGAGTAGTATTTTAATCTGAAATTCAGTACACAGTCATAGATTGTGGATAAACGAAAGTGTATTTTTCTCTTATTTACGCGCATATTTTGTTATGATTTTTTAATAATTAATGAACATAAATTGACGTATCCCTGGTAAGAATTGTATCAAAGAAAATGGGCTGTAAGCCATTTACTCGGTGTGTAAAATGGCTTTGTTTCTAGTAGGAGGTGGCCTTTAAGTTGTGATTGGTCAAATTCGATCGGTTTTTTAATTGCAGATATGATTTGGCAATTGTTTACTTTCTACGAATCACCGTTCAAAATATATACCGAGATTCACGAGTTTTTCTTAAAATCGAGCCGAATCTATCTTACAAGCCTTTTTATGGGCTAAAACGAGCCAGGCAACCTATTTCAGACCAAAATGCCGAGGAACCTATCTTTTTGGCTAGGAAATAGACTGATCTTGATAAAATAATGTTGTAAAAGCGTTTCATCACCGGAATAAAAATGTTCACATTTTAAGCCCATTTTTTCGAAACAAGCTTGTTACTACTAAGAAAATGGAGACGATTCCTACGAGGGATTGGTTAATTATAATTCATAAAAATAAAACATAAAATAAAATAACTTCTTTTATTTATTGTATATTTTAGTAAGAGAGATCTCAAAAACTAATAAATATTTTTTTTCTAGAATTTAGTACATTGATAGATTATTTATAAATGAACGGTAATGAACTTTTAGAATTTTATATTAATCAGTACCATTGTTTAATTACATCCAATTTTATATGAATTTTTAAGGTTTGTGAGTGAACGGAAAAAATTATTATGGGATCCTGCTAGTAAAACCTGAAATTAATTTTATTTACCGTCTGTAAGTCCAGCTTCGGTTTTGCACTCTTGGAAAACTTTCTTGTGATCATCATTACAATTGACGGCAACCTAAAAAATAACAAGTATTATAATATTTTATTTAATATGAAATATGAGTATAGTATTTTTACAAATGAATTCATTACTTTTTTTGATTTCTAAAAAAAGACTATTTTTCGTAGATACAAGACTGAAAAAATAAAATATTTTACCCATTTAAAAGAATACGTAAACAAAATATTCCTCAGAAATCGTATTCCTTCTAGTAAGTAATAGTTTAATTGTTTTGATAGAACAGACGAAAAATGGACGACATTATTTAATAGTATTTAATACTATTTATTAAGGTGAAATATAACTTTTATCGTGTTTTATGATTTTTTCAGCGTGTATATATATATATATACATGTGTAGATTGAATTTAGTTTTGATCAATATATATGATATTAAAACTTGTTAGTGCAACAATGAAATCTCTAATATATTTAATTATACAAGCAGTTTGAAAACAAAAGATTATAATAAGAATTTAATTTAAATATTTTAAGGTGTGATCATTCTAATAATTGATGTGATTGAGTGTACAAGTCAACCACCTTACCCATCGAGTAATTACAGACCTAAAATTAATTTTAAGACTGTTCCTCGATACGTCAGCGTCCCTTAGTCTGGCTAGAATTTTCTTTAGAATATTTAACTTATTTATCAGAGTTAGATAAGAAACAACTAAGTTTTGCCACATGTAAAAAGGATATAAATATAACTAATATAAGTTATATTTAATATGATTTTGGATGGAAATATGGAAAATTGGGGGTATGTATTATTAGGGAAAGATTAATACCACAGTACACAGCCGTCTACTCTTCAACAAAGCAAAATCAAATTTTTTTCTACAAAATACACCTTTAATTTTTTAAATTACTAACCACCAAAATATATATAAAATATATATGTGGAAAGACTTAGTTTTCTTTTTTGTCAGACTAGAAAATGATGGAGACTTGAGGGGCAACTCTTAAATTCACCTACTTTTGTTTATAACTATAGAATGGTTCAATAAACATACTTTTAGAAAGCACAAATATTTATTGTAAAAAATAAACCGTAAGAATAAGTACCTATAATGAGATAACATATATGTTTGTGTAAAAAAGTGCAAACATCGAAATGCCTCTAAATGTATATTAAATTGAAAGTTAAAAAATAAGCACTTTTTACTATCTAGTTCTGAAATGAAAAATTTTGTCAGAAATTAAAAAAAACTTTTGCATTTTTAGTAAGTGGGTACATGACGTGGAATAAAAGAAATTCTAGTTTGTTCTAATTCTCGACTTAATCATTTTTATTGACGGGAATGTTTCCTACTCATTATTATAGATAGTTATAAGGTTGACTTAACATTAACGATTTCAAAATCAATAATGAAGTATACTAAAAACCATTTCATTTACTAACAAACTCTAGATATTTTTTAATAAAAAGAAGGCTTTATTGATCTCTACGAACATAGATTTTGCTTTTGCCGACGTTTCAGATGTTTTTTAACCGTCCCTTTTCAAGGCTAAAAAAACAAATCAGCGAAAAAAAATATTAGCATTAAAGCTGCGAATTCGATTCGAGTGATTTTAACAATAACGCACAAACACATTCTTTTTATTAACAAATTCTGGACGAACGATAATTTCTCCCACTATCTAGATATTTTTATTAAAGTTTCAACTTTTTGTTAGGGTTCGTTTACAATAAGATTTCTACAATAAATTAATACATACCACCGCCAAAAGTACAGCCAAAGTACAAATGATAAACTTCATTGTTACGAACTGTGTGCTTTGAAAAATATTTTCGAAACTGTAAAAAAATGTTAACTCACGAGGTATTTATATGAAGAGGTAAAAAAAAATTACGTATAAGAAGGAAACATTATATATTTAATAATAATTATTACTTGACGAGAAAACATATGTACAAACAGCGACGTGTGAATTACTTTTGAAATAAGCATATCTCTTATTACAAATAATCGTCCTGTACAACTTGCTATTGTTCTCTTACAATATTACATAAATCAGATATAGATATACGTGTCTTTTTGCATTAATGCGCAATTATTTACGATTTTTTCGAGCGTAGAATTAGGTTTTGAAACATTATACGATAACTTCATCATTCGTTGTAATAATTTATTAATCACAAATCCTAACATATTAAAATAAATCTCGGTACATTAATATAAAATACAATAAGGTGATTTTAGCAATTATTAGACACCGAAGTAATTTAAAATTACAGTTTTAAAATCATGAATCAGTGAAAGCGAAAAAAAATTGTTCAACATTGAATAATAAAATCTGCTAATAAAAATAAAATGTATTCATTTAATACGATAGATTAATAAAATATCGGAAAGTTTCTTTCATTCTTGTTACCGTACTAAAAAACAATGTCGGTATATCAGTAGATAATTTAAGTGATTGTTAGTGTAATTTTACCTAAAGCAAAATGCAATCGTCAGTTGATTTCATTTCTGTCAATACACTATTTATGATATGATAAACAATATTAGTAACACATACATGTGCAGTGTTTTATTATATAATAACTAAAATATGATTTATACATATAGCTGGTCAAGTATACGATCCTATAACAGAATTATACTTAAATGACTTTCAATCTTGTCAAAGAAATAACATATTTGTTTTATTTAAATGTTAAAAAAGATGTTCAATAACTATAAATATATAGAGAATAATTTATCAACATTTTATAAATTATTTAATTAATTTAATCTATTTTACAATTATTAAACATTCATTTCACTTAATACTTCATATAAAATTATTAAATATTATATACTTGCCAAAATATCGGACACATATATTGGCTTTATAGAAATTAAAAAATGGTTAATTAGTAACATTAATAAGGATGGAGAATGATAGACCATCCACTTAAATATCAATATGTTTTTTTAATCATTCAGGTCACTCGGCATTGGTATAAAAATCATTGTATACATGTAAAAGTTTGAAATTATTAAATAACTTTCTAATTTGTCAAAGAAATGACATGTTGGTTTTATTTAAATGTTAAAAAAATATGCATAATTATAGAGAATAATAACTTATCAACATTTTTTTAAATTATTTAATTAAGTCAATGTATTATAATTATTAAACATTCATTTCACTTAATATTGGAAAGAAAATAATCCTATACGTGTTATAGTTCATATAATTATTAAATATTATGCACTTGCCAAAGTATCGAACATATATATTGGCTTCATAGAAAATAAAATATGAGTATTCAGTAAAAATCATTGTATTCATATAAAAGTTACAAAATTACTAAATTAAAGTGTTATAATTAGGATGGAGAACGATAAAGCATCCATTTAATTGTACTATATTATTTTTTTAAATTAATTTACCCGCGTAAAATATAAACTATTGCCAGTATATTGCAGAGCTATGGGCAATAGTTATTGCAAACATATTGCCAATATGTTGCTGCGACAATTGGCAATGTATTGCCAACATACCGCCAAAAAGCACCCTCCCATATCTTTGCCAAATATTGGCAATAGTTACTATTTTATCATTTGTAAATTATTGCCAATATGTTGGCCATACCTCATAAATTTAAAAAAAAATAAAAAAAAAATATTAGCTTGCCGCGGGATTCGAACCTTCGATCTTTAGATCCGAATGCTGGCTCTTTACCACTGAGCCATTTTGCTATTTTGTTATTAAGAGTTAATTTCAGGCTATAAAGAACAGTTGAATTCATAAAATTTTTTGGACTTAGAAATTTTTTAACCACACTTTCAACTGTTCTTTATAGCCTGAAATTAACTCTTAATATAATCAAAATAGCAAAATGGCTCAGTGGTAAAGAGCCAGCATTCGGATCTAAAGATCGAAGGTTCGAATCCCGCGGTAAGCTAATATTTTTTTTTTTATTTTTTTTTAAATTTATGAGGTATGGCCAACATATTGGCAATAATTTACAAATGATAAAATAGTAACTATTGCCAATATTTGGCAAAGATATGGGAGAGTGCTTTTTGGCGGTATGTTGGCAATACATTGCCAAATGTCGCGGCAACATATTGGCAATATGTTTGCAATAACTATTGCCCATAGCTCTGCAATATACTGGCAATAGTTTATATTTTTACGCGGGTAGACAATGTGGAAAACATTGAGATGAAGATAGTATATAGATTTATTATAAAGATACAAGTATAAATACATTCAAATAATAAAGTTTAATGCAAGTACATAACATTATGTAAATACAATAATATACAATAGTATAATATAATAAATATAATTAAAATATGTAATAATATTAATTTATTTTTTGTACAATTCATTATATGTTTGTTAAGATTAAATAATATTATAATTGAAGATAAAAAAGAAAATACCAATACTTGCATAAAAATATAAGCATTGTTTTTATGGTTAGAGTTTTATATTATCACTTTATCTTTTTCTCGTCGAGAGATGTCAAAGGTTGATATTGTATAGTATACCATACGGGCAAATATGAAGTCTTCATCTTTCTTTTTTTTTTTTTTTTTTTTTTTTTATTATTTTAACGTCGCTCTTTTTATGCTCTCAAACCGGTGCTAATCAGCGACGGAGGTCATACGATGTCTTGGTGAAGAAAACACTTGTTGAAAATACATTCGCCAGTGGTGCTTGTATCAATCGGCCGAGACCGGGAATCATCGAACCTGGGACCTCCACATTACGAGCCCAACGCCCTACCGACCGAGCTATCGCGGGCCTCAAGTCTTCATCTTGCAACAGTCGGTTGCAATGTTGTACAATAAATAATACCAAAATGGAATAATGTAAGGTGTTGGAAAACTTATGTAAACAATTAATTGTAACTCATAGTGTTAAGAGGATATTTTCGACAAATATTTCCAGTATTAAAAAAATGGTTATAGAAATACTATAGGGGAGAATCGGGCAAGAAGGACATAGGTAGTTTTCTGGACATAGACTATACTTTGCGATACTTTGTAAGCAAACTTATTACATTACTAGCAATCAAGTTTCAGTTCATCATTGGAAACCGAAGCGACAATATTCGTGCAAATTGTAAATATTAATTTTCGGGTCTCGGCTTCGTATTGCTGATACGGCCCTCTAAGGGTTAATACTATTATAATTTATTGTTACAATATTGTTAAAGTATATAAAAATATTTTTACTGTTATTGTTTTGCTAACGAAACTGTCACGGTGGCGGTCACACTCAATCGGGGTAGACCTACTATATCTCCCAATGCGCATCGCATGAATACATCTGCTGAAAGTGGATTATTTTCACTTTCAGTCTGTGTTTTCAATACCTTCGTATTTAAATGTTTTTCTATATTCTGTATTTCCAACGGAGAATCATCGAAAAGTGTCGCCACTACGTCGTGATATCTCAGTTGAAACGTGAAGAGCTGCTGGTGCCGAGCTTCCTTAAACAACGTACAATTTTACTAGTTTCAAAGATATGTACAACTGTTAAGTATAACATTTTTTACAACACGGCTTGATAGTGCAAAAAACAGTTGTATTCAAAACGCAATATTTATTGTATCATATTTTTTGTAATTATGGTGTACGGACGTATGCTACACATCCTTACAAGTTGAATGTTTTTCTATATTGTTATTATTATTAATATTATTTATTTATTTGTTTAGGAAAATGTGTTCTCATTACAAATGGATGAACCAACTCTTACAAAAATTTTATTAACGACAGTGAAGCGACATATATGGTTAACTTACACTAATAGAATACGTTTATGCATGTATACAACAATATATAAATAGCGTTTGGTAGCCTTAATAATATAAATAATAATATCACTTCATTTGTGTTACATTACGAGTGCATAGTACTTTCAATAAATTGTTATTGTTTGGATACTTTGAATGTAAATTAGAATACATTAGACATTCAGTTATAATGTGGTTAATGTTTTCTATCAGTGTTATAATTGCAATGTTTTTCTATATAAATGTATGATTCACGTGTTATCGAATTGCCGGTTAATCTTTTCTTTTATTCAAGAGAGTTAGTTAACTGAACATTTTATATCCACGATTTGTTGCGGTTCAAATTTGGATGGTCACTTCAATATGTATTTCTTATGCGCATTTTTTTATTTGAATGATGGGCCCCAGTATTGGATGATTAATGGGCGACTAATAATAATGTATACTTTCGTATTTGTATTATTTATTTCGTGATGTTTGTTATATTTACTTATTATTACATGTATCTATGAAATATTTTTATTTTATTCAATTCATTTTTTGTTCCGATTTCTAAAAATAAACTTAATAATAATTTTACAGTTTTACTTTTTGCTATGTGTAATAAGTGAATAAATTTTCTTTTAAATACAACTGCATTTTTTTAATTTTTTATCATTTGTAAATATATTTCATAAATCTAAAAATATGTTTGTAACAAAGAATTTTTATTATTATTTAATTTTTGTATTGTCTAAATTGTAAATTTTTTTCTTGTAAATCAAATAATTTTATAGTTTGTGTTAAATACTTGTCAATGAATTTAGATGAGACGTGTAATACAAATGTTTCAATTTTAATTGTTTACTATAGGCAATATATCTTCTTACAAGCAGAAAGTACGAATTAAGATTATATTTGATATTCAAAATACTGTGATGCTCAAGAAGCTGTAGCTGAGTAAAAATATTCCAAAATTTCAAGATTAATGTAAAGTTATCACATTATTGTATTCACAACTTTCGGAACAAAGGAAGTTTTATGTAATTGTATGCAAAAAATTAATAACTTTAATTTTTTAAGAAAATCATTTTTTTTATTTTTACATTATTTGGAGAAAGAAATACATCGGATGGGTCCTACTACTATTCTTCAGTTTTACAGCCCGATCCATACACTCATAAAAATATCTTCTTTTTCCAGTACCTGATGATCCATCTAAATTAAGTAAAATCTGGGTACTTATTATTCTTATTTTGTATGCGGACTATATGAATATGCACTAGACAAAGAGAAAGATGTTTATCTCGAGCAGTATTTATATGTCAAAATTGTATAACACTTTTTTGCAGCAAGTCTATATTAATATCTAATTTTTGATTTAATCATAAACTTGAATGTGTATATTTAATTCATTAGTTTACTAAATTATATTATACCTTTATGACTCGGTTTAGTTAAAATATTTTTAATGTTCAAATTTAAGTTAATTATTTTACTATAAGATAGTTAAAAATATTTTGTTTTATTTCTTTTTATACGTCTAGTAATACAATATTTATATTGTAATTTTAGTAAATAGAATTTTCCAATTACAAAAATTTCTATTAATTATTCTGCTCTTATCACAATTAAACTTATATTCATTTATGTTTATTTTTTTCGCCCATGTACACTTTTATATAAAAATAATACATTTTAATTTATAACGAAAAAACGTATTTTTGTAAAGATTTTTAATGATTTTAATCATTTTTGTATTGTTATCTTCAAAAAACAGTTCTGATCAGGAAGTATTCAATGGGAAAAAGATTAGTAATTTTGAAACGAATATTTCGCCTATTTATACTTTTTATATAAAAATTATATATTTTAATTTATAACGAAAAAGCGTGTTTTTTTGTAGATTTTTAATGATTTTCATTGTTTTCGTGTACGTATCTTTAAAAATATTGCTCGAATCCAAAAGTGTTGCATAGAAAAAAGTTTTATAATTTTAATATAATGTGCATAAACGAATTTTACGAAATTGTAAAACGCTCCATATGTTCAACAATTTATGAGAGATACAATTGAGAATAGAACCACAGACTTCTATAATTATAACAAATATACCCTGTGAATTTGAGCTCAATCGATTAAAAATTATCAGTTATTTTAGTCACAGGACTTCATAGCACATATACATTTTACGGAGAGGTTTGGATAAGTTCCAACTTCTAAGTTGCATAAATTTTATTTTTATATCAAAATCAAAAGGCGCGATAGCGCCTGACGCAAGTATAGGCGCGAGAGCCATTATATACAGCTAACTAGCCCCCCAGATTTTTACTTTTCTAACCGCTGCATTATTACATTATGTATTTGTGCTATTGACCACGCATTACGTTCCTTATCAAAAGGCGCGATAGCGCCTGCACGCAAGTATGCAGGCGCGTAAGCCCTTATTATACAGCTAACTACCCCCTCAGATTTTTTTTTATTAATCTTTACTGTACAAGTTTTACACGAATTCATTTACGCACAATCAAGAAAATCAATGCCAAAGATATTGCTTGCTGATTTCCTTTCCTCAATTTTCGTCTTCTCCCTTTTGATATATATAGTCAACTTCAAACAAAATGAGATAGATATAGTATAGGAAAGGCATGAGATAGAAAGAGAAACAATGCTTTCCAGCCCGTGAGAGAGCGCGTACAGAAGTAAAAACTTATAGAAGAAGTTCAAACGTGGCCACGAGAGGGAGCTAGTTTCAGGTGAATACTTTTCTCACAGTTGAATCATCTGGCTGATTTTGTGTGAAAAGTTATGAATTAAAATTATTTATTTACGTAATTATTTCCAATACCTCACATTATTCCATTTCGGTATTTTTTATTGTAGTGCAATGCAGATACTATTGCAAGGTGAAGATTTCATATTCGCCCATATCCTATACTAGCATGTCGACCTTTGACATCTCGACGAGAGAAAGAGTGAGAGAGAGAGAGAGAGAGAGAGAAAGACAAACATTGGTAAAATTCTAACCATGAAAACAATGTTTTCATTTCCATGCAAGTGATGGTATAACTTTTTTTAATCTTAAAGTATAATATTAATAAGAATTGCACAAAAAATAAATGTATATTATTACATTATTTTAATTATATTTATTATATTATTAATTCATTTTATTTATATAATTTGATGTGTTTGCTTTAAGTTTATATTATTTGAAGGGACTTATGCTTGTATTTTTATAATGAATCCCTCATGATATCTCAATGTTTTCCACATTGACCAAAATAATTTAAAAATTATCATTCTCTATCCTAATTAAAATTACTGAATAATCATTTTATTGAACGATCAAACGAACTTACCTGTAAGTGAAGTTCGATCGTAATTATACGAAAGCTTCGCTCGAAGAGATTATATTCATACAGTAGTATTTCCTCAGCTGCTCGCCAGGTGACACAACGGTCACTTTAGAGTGATAAGTAAAAAAAGTGGGGCTTACTCCCCTCCACTTCTTACTTACTTTCACTCTCTCTTGCCTCGTCCGGTGCTAATGCTTCTCATATTTTTTGAGTTTAGAAGTGATAAATCAAATAAAAATTGCTCTAATTTAAATCTAGGGGAGGGAAAAAAGGTCTTTTCTATAGGGTGGGATATAATCTCTTCGAGCGAAGCTTTCGTATAATTACGATCGAACTTCACTTACAGGTAAGTTCGTTTGATCGTTCAATTATACTTCAAGCTTCGCTCTCAAGATTATATTCATACAGTAGTTTTTTTAGAGAAAATGAGACAATTTTTATCATCAAACATTTATTAATATTACATATCAAATTTTTATAGTTAGGGAACAGAATGAACATAGTTTATAATATTGATTACAGCTGTAGATGAAACTTCTGTGTTTCAGATCTCGAGAATACATATAAAAGCTAGATTCTAAATCTTGATTTACATAGTGATTAGTGACTGCTTGTAACAATATTTATTTCCTAAGTAAATTTAACATAAAAGTATTATCCTCTTTTAAGATTGGTCGATTATAATGTTTAGCAAACATTTTAGACTTAGCCGACCAACCAGCAGTCTTTTTAATAGTTTCCAAGTCAACTCCCTTAGCAAAAGCATGTGAGGTGGAAACGTGTCTTGTAGAGTGCCCTGTAAATACCTCCGTATCTATACCAGCTTCTTCTAGCACCTTTTTAATCCAATTATTTATTGTTTGTGAGCCTACAGAAAAAATCGGCTTCTTTATTGAAACAAAAAGAAAGGGCTCATTTCCCCTTATATCGTCGCCTCCGAATAAAAACATTCTAACTCAGAAATCGCTTGGAAAATACGTTAACTCAGAATTCGCTTGGAGAACACGTTAACTCAGAATTCGCTTGGAGAACACGTCAACTCAAAAATCGCTTGGAAAACACGTTAACTCAGAATTCGCTTGGAGAACACGTTAACTCAGAAATCGCTTGGAGAACATGTTAACTCAGAAATCGCTTGGAAAACACGTTAACTCAAAATTCGCTTGGACAACACGTTAACTCAAAAATCGCTTGGAGAAGACTTTAACTCAAAAGTTGCTTGAAGAACACGTTAATTCAGAGGATGATTTTGGCGCCTCGATTTAAGTTGGCACCACTACCAAAATTTTTAACAGTTCAAGAATAAATAAAAAACTTTCATATATTTATACACGTATTTTTTTTTTAATTTCTCTAAGCGTTCTTATTATACACTAATGCGTTCTCCTAAAAAGGTGGAAAATTCTTTAAATATTTAAGAAAATCGTAGAAATTAGTGTTTTCGATAACTTTATGAAATCGATATTTATACGGGCTCTCCATAAATGTGTAAAAGTACATGCCCACACGCGAAGTCTTAACAATGTCCGTTACAACGATCTCTAACCTATCATTAAAATTATGAATATTATTTAACTTAATCCTAGCTAATGTCTGGGCTCTTTGCGCCGTGCATAGAGATAACAGTGTAACTGTTTAAATGTCAATCTTTTTATTTCTAATTCAGTCGTTGGTGACCAGCTTTCTAAAAGATCTAGTACTATATTAACGTCCCACACAGCCGTGTATTTACACCTAGTAGGCCTGCTTTTGAAGCAACCCTTTAAGAACCTAACAACTAATGGACGATCTCCTATCTTATTAGAAGATATCAGTGAAACGGCACTACGGTCCGTATTTAAAGTGCCATATAAATAACCCTTTTCAAGCCTAAAGTTAGAAAGCAAATAACATCTCGTTCTTCGGGGTTAAAATAGTCCTATCTCTCTTTCCTTGCAGAAAGCTAACCATCTCCTTAAACTAGAACTGTATTGCTTACGCGTTGATACACTCAGTGATGAGAGCATGATGTTCAGTGACTCTATTGGGACGTCTTTGTTAATGAATGCCTCCCGGAGACAACTGTCGCTATCAGCTGCAGATGCTCTGATCTGGGATGCCCCTCCTTCCTGTATGGAGATTGCAAAAGTTTATTATTCGGTCCAAAACTATCTGTCGGCCTATACTTAAACTAAGGAATAGGGGGTACCAAGGTTGCTTATTCCATCTAGGGATCACAATTATACCCGTTGCTCTGTCCTGCTTAATTTTTTCTAGTGTCTTAATATAAGAACAATGACGGGAACGCATAAAAGAAAAAACCCTTCCACGATACGGTAAAGGCGTCTATTTGACTTGCTTTAGGATCTGGTATCCATAAAAATATGTATTTAATTTTTTATTCAATTTTGACGCGAATAAATCCACCTCTGGTACACCAAAAGTTTTTACTATTTTTGAAAAAGCGACCTGCGATATCCCCCATTCTGCGTCGACATTTAGCAGCCTAGACAGTTTGTCAGCATCTTTGTTTTCTCGCGATGGAATGTATGACGCTTTTAGAATTATTTTGCGTCTCTCAGCCCACTGCCAAATATCCCTAGCTAAACGGTTATATTTTTTGTATCTTATACCACCTTTTTTATTAATGTATGCGATAGCCGTGGTATTGTCTATTCTAAGAAGTACAGAGCACGAATCTAGGTTACCGCACAACGAATCTAACGCCAACTTGACTGTATATAGTTCTTTGTAATTTATATGCCACACTGTCTCTTCTTTAGACCAGAAACCGAATGTTTCATTCGTCCCATCTGTAGCACCCCAGCCTGTATCCGATGCATCCGTGTAAATCACTGTTTTAAAATGATCAGGTTTAAACTTTCTAGTACTTGACGGAATATTATCTATCCACCAACGGATATCAATTTTTATACATCTAACTAGATTTACTCTGTTTGTAATTACCCCCCGACTCCTCCAAAGCTTTGACTTTTTCCTTTTCCATTGATTTAATATATAATAATCCATACTCAACAGCTGGACAGGCCGCGACTAATCTACCAATTAATTCTGCAAGTTCTACTATTTTGCACGAGCTTATCTCTAGTGATTTCCGCAATACTTGAATTAAATTATTTTCTTTTTTCTTTGGTAACGCGAGTGTACAGTCAACAGAATCTATGATAAATCCTAAATATTTACATTTAGTTTTTGGTGTCAAGTTCGATTTCTTTGTATTTATAATGAAACCTAATTCGTTCAATAATTTAATAGTAATTTTACAATTTTTTCACATGCCTCGTAAGTACTGCCTAAACACAAAATATCGTCAAGGTATATAACCGAACTAAGACCCTGCGAACGTTAGTATCTCATAACAGGTTTTAGTAATTTTGTGAATACGTAGGGACTTGTGTTAAGTCCAAACGGTAAACATACAAATTTATAGAAGTTATTATTAAATTTGAATTTTAAGTACTTGGTATGATTCTTATGAACTGGTACAAGTAAGTACGCGTCCTGTCAGTCTAATGATAACATGTAATCACCTGGAGATATTAGATGACACGCTGTTTTAAGTCCTCTAACTTGAAGTGATCAGTTTTAATGTACTTATTTAATTTCTTTAGATTAATTATGAACCTGAATGAGCCATCTGGTTTTGGAACTAAAAAATAAGATGACAAAAAATGTCCTTTCTCTTCTTTACATTTAATTATTGCACCCTTTTCTAGAAGACTCTCAATGGCATCTTTAAGAATTTCTTTATTTTTAATATTTCTCTGTGATTTAAATTCAAAATATTTTTGCCTAGGTCGACTTACAAACGGAATCTTATATCCCCTGATACATTGTAGTACAAATTTATCGTTTGTGATATTCGACCACGCGTCGTAGAAATTTTTTAAGCGACCACCTATCACCTTACTTACATCTAATATTTCCTCTGTCCCCTCCTGGTCTCTGGTTCTGCGTTTGGTTGCGTTGTTGTTGATCTCTCGCATTTGGTCTTCTGAAGAATAGCCGTGGTCGGCCCTGTCCTTCTGTATGAGAAGTGTTCGTCCTGTTAGGGTAGGGCCTCGATCCCAAAGGACGTCTGGAGTTTCCCCTGCTCGATGTTGATGGCTTCGGGTCAGTCATATCCTTTAGCAGCTTATCTGTCTCTTTAATATCCTTAATCTTAGTCGGTAAAACACTACCGAAAAGAAATTGATCGAGCTTTGATTTCTTTAAGATCTCTTGAAGATTCTTAGCAAAACGCGGAACAATAAAAGCCTTTCTAGCTTGGCTTAGCTGGAATTGAATGTCCGATACTAATCTCGCCGCGTCTGTGAGTTTTTCTAAAAAGGTCTCCTGATCAATACCCTCCTCTGAATCATTTGCCATTGTGATTGCAGCGCCTAGTGCTGTTAGTACCATACTAATTGATTTTTGAGATTCGAATCTGTAACCATCCCTTCTAATGGCTTTTTCACTGAGATTTCCAGCCAGTTGATCGTTTAGCACAGGAGCCGCGAGTTTACTCGGGACTTCATATTTGGCCAACAGTTGGTCGCGATCCTCCTTACTTAATCCATTTAGGGAATAATAACTCCAGTGGCTTAATAAATTCGAATGTATTTCAACCTGCTTAGCCTTTGATGTATTTGGATCATCACCTAAAACAGCCTGAATCACCTGATTCCGAGGTTTTTCAGTAGGCGTCTCGTTCTCTTTGTCCTAATCAGCTTGTGCGTCTGTATGAATATCCGCAGCCACCACCCTGTCTAGAAATATAAGGGTGTTACTTTGGTTTAATTGCTTACGACAAAAAACGGAGACGTGTTTATATTAATCGTATGCTAATCTGCCGCGCGACAAACATAATGTGCGATGGATAACATGTATCGGATTTGCTGAGTGGCAAACGCTATAAGTACATACATATACATACACACATGTGATTCTTTATCTAAAATACGTTACTAGCTTATTTCTTTTTTTTTTTTTTTTGTAAAAATTTAATTATCTAACCGTGTGGATAGCGTAATTACTTTATTTTATATGTATTCAAATGAACTAGTATATACGAGTGCTTCGTAAGAATATTGCGAACTGAGGTCACGTGGGTTACGTGCGCGCCAAAAGACTCTCGATCGAGCGCGAGGCTACGACGACTTCTCCCACCGAATGGCGGGCGCTTGAGAGCATCGATTCTACGATATATATCACAAGTGAGTACTTACTATTTTCCTCTACTTCTGCAGTCTCACTCTCGTCCTCAACCTCTGAATCCTCCGAGTAATCCGACGATTCCGACAAATTTTTCGCTGCGCTCATTAAATGATTTAGTCTTTCGTCCATCTCGGCCTTCCTCCGAGTAATCCGACGATTCCGACAAATTTTTCGCTGCGCTCATTAAATGATTTAGTCTTTCGTCCTTCTCGGCCTTCTTCTTTAATAGGTGTTGGTATTCCATATCTATTGTTTTTCTCTTCGACATCTCTCGCTATCCTCCTAATCTTAGTCCTACTACGCGATGTTCACCCGGCGACAACGGAAGAAAGTATGAGAAGCATTAGCACCGGACGAGGCAAGAGAGAGTGAAAGTGGAGGGGAGTAAGCCCCACTTTTTTTACTTATCACTCTAAAGTGACCGTTGTCACCTGGCGAGCTGAGGAAATACTACTGTATGAATATAATCTCTTCGAGCGAAGCTTGAAGTATAATTTTCTATATAAAGCCAATATATGTGTTCGATACTTTGCCAAGTACATAATATTTAATAATTATATGGACTATAACATATGTAGAATGATATTCTATATTCTTATACATAAATGAAATGATAATTAAATATTTTTATTTTATTTCTCTTTTTTATTAATTATTAAAATTATACACTGATGTATTAATAAAAACACCTTTTACGAAAATGTCAACATTTGCAAGTATGGTTTCCAATCACACTTTGAAAAATGTTATCTGATAAAAAAATCTTTAATTATTACTCCCATCCTATTCCTACTTATATTTTGCTTAAACTCCATAAAAAGTTTCTGCAATAGAAAGTAATAAAATCAAATACGACAAGTAATTTTAATTGAATATTTATACTTATATTTTTTTGCTTAAACTCCAAAAAGTTCTGCATCAGAAAGTACTGAAATCAAAGCGGAATAATTGACAAGTATTTTTTACCATACCATACACAGAATTTTTTTAAATTAAACTTTTATATATTTTGCTTACTCTATAAAAAGTTTTAATTAATTGCACAAAACTGATAAAAAGGAAACTTCTTTTTTTTAATTTTAAAAATTCAAAGAAATAGATAAAATAAGGGAGTTAGAATTAAAATTATTTATTTATCAGATAACAATTTTCAAAGTTTGATTAGAATAACAATACTTGCGGGTTTTGACACCTTCTTGGAAGGTGTTTTTGATTATAAACTAATTTAAAAATTCATATAGCGGACAGCTAACCGCCGCCGGAACGCGGGAAAAATACGTTTGTTTAAATACGGTAGTTCGGCCGTACTACTGTCCACTGAGCAGCCGCGATAATCAAATATACGTCCGTACGATAACCACACTATTATATTACATATAACTTACCCACATGATTGGAGGTGCCCGGTTTATCATGTTGCTTCTGCGAGGAGTTTCCAGATTTACCTTGGATTTCCTCGGTACTATTTTGGTTGGCTGAAAAAAGCAAAATTTTTTTAATTATTACTTTTTACTCTTTTCAGTACATTTTTTTTGTTTTTTTTTTATCAATATACTTTTATCTAAATTATTTTTATTATTTTAAATATTTCTATAATACTAAAACAAAACTAATTTTCTAAAAAGTGGAAAAAAAAATTAAATTAAATATACATCACCATGTATAGTACCTGCCGTTTTGGACGATGAGGTCGATGGCAAAACCGTCAAGCAATATTTTAAGCCATCTGATCCTTCCGACGGTTGCTGTAATAATTTACATTTATTTTGGAAGCAAGAGCTTCCACTTTTTCCTCATCGTTTTGCTGTATGTTTTCACCAACAGCAGGCGTCTTCTGTTTGTTCACCTCCTCCCCATCATCTCCTTTTGACTGTCTAGTCTTCATATTGCAGCTGAAACAAGTAAACAACACATAAGGTCAGAAGGGTCGACGAATATGTAGTACCGTTATTACACATAACGTCGAAAATTGATTGTAACTTAGATATAATTAATTAGTTTACCTTAGACACGTATACTTAGAAAAATAGATTAATTTTTTAAGCTATTCGCGAGATATTATTAATGTAATTAAACAATTAAACCATCAATGAAAAATAAAATAATTTCGATTTTTATAAACATGTGATAATATTACTATATAAATTTCCTTATATAATAAACATATATTTTCAATAATGTACGATAAAAATTTACTTACTTTATTCTTTTTGAAAAGCGGACGTTGATCCAGAGTTCGCACTTCTGATTCCGATGGAACAATGGCGGGGTATCAACGGACACTTCCCTCGTTTTTCAAATTTACTTATTTAAAGTTGGCAACACTGTAGCGCGGCAAAATTGTAGACTTTTAAGTGCAAGGCAACTAAACAGGATCATGTATAGTCCAGGCTAATTAGAATTTAAAAAAAAAACTTTAAAAAGCAGTTTTTCTACGAACAATTCTTGGGGTGGGTGTCAGCTGGATACTATGGTACATCAATGTGGTCAAAATTTCGGTCTTGTTCATTGTTTAAATAATGAATGTATGTACGAAAACCTGGTTTTTTGCTTATAACTATGAAACCGTTGAGAATAGCGAAAAATAATAAAAATACAAATTTATAGTAGGTACTTAATAAATGGTAAAAATTTCAGCCTTAAGTAACTTCTGGTATAATTCTATTTGTTAACTAAAAAGACCGTTGATAAAATAATAATTTCCCCAGTCTACAAAAGCTGTAGAGACTTCTATCGCGACTCATTTTATTCGTAGAGTTGTACTTTAATTGTTTAATTTCGTATTGAGTTTGAATATGTATGTATAGGTAGCGTTTTAATGCTTGGCTATTGCGAAGCTATTACACTACGACGTACCTTAAGTTAATAAGGCACGTACTATTAGGAATGACTGGGGATAGTGAAGTACACAAGCTTTGAATGTGTAGGTAATGGTATATTTTGTTCTGTCTCGAGCAAGAGCTCTCGAGCAACTGATTTTTACATTATGTACAAGCTTAAAGCTAGATTCGGTAAAATACAATAAAATTCAATAATGAGCGCTTGGAGCGGGTGGTGGTGGGGCCATCCAGGTAACTAACTGACCGAAGGGATGCTTAAAGTATATCGGTAGGCTAACGGGACGTATGTGTAATAAAAGTAATAAAAATTGAAGCCAGCTCAAACCGCGCGACCTGAGCTTGTATGGACTTGTTTAAGCACGTTTCATTCCGGTAAGAGAAGGCGACGAAATTCGGTTTTCCCCGTTGGGAATTTTGACGGTTAATTATTTGTTAAACGTTTATTATTTGCCGAGTAATAAAATAATTAAGGCTATACTGTCTTCGAAATCCAACATTAATGTACCACAAAAAACATTTTGAATTTTAACGGTAAATTGTTTAGAATGACTTAAAAAATTAAGTAGTTCTAAAAACAATTTTCGATTTTTGAATAACTAATTTTTCAAAATTTTGGATAATATTATAAATTTTTTTAATTGTATTAAATGTACATACTATATAGAGAATAAAAAAGCTATCCACTCAATTTTGTATTGACCAATTTTTAGTAGTTTTAAAACATTAAACAAATTTGTGATTGTAATTTTAAGAACGCACTGAAAGAGAAAGATCTTTGTTTAGTGTTTAGTTCGTTCTTGTATTAACATTCATTTGTCAAGAACGAAGATTGCCTTTGCGGTTTACCTCATATAGATACTGTGATAAAAATTATTTTTTCCATTATTACTATTTCGATCAATCATTCTTAAAAATGAGTGAGTGCATAAATAATACTGATTTACTTCTAACAATGCAAAATTTTTCATTACAAGATGCAATTATTGAATTAGCTAAACCTCGAAAAAATTTGCTGGACGTACAGCGGTTTTGGTAAGTATTTCTATTTAATATAAAGAATATATTTTTCACATTATATTACAGTTTTAATAAAATATTGTATTAATAAATATATTGTGAGGCTATAACATTAGAAGATATACACTTATTTATAAATTTTTCAATGAGAGGTTATGTTTTCCTGTATTTAAAAAATAGGTCTACGTTAATTTGTAAAATTTGCAAAAATAAATCTTCTAATATTATAATGAAAAATTAAATTAATAAAAATAATTAAAAAATATTAGTTTAATTAAAAAATTAAACTATAGAACTTTAATATAAAAAAAAAACTAAATAAGTTTTTAATAAATTACATCAGAGATGTTTCAAGCCTCTACTCTCACTTGAACCTTAATTTATAATTAAAAAACACTTGGCAAAGCAATAAAAGAATGTAAGTAATATAAAAAATAATGGGAGCAAATATTTTATGTGGTTAAAACATCTAGATAACATCTATTAATGCCAATTAATAATTTGAAAAGTTCAGTAAGACAGTTTATAACATATGAGTAAAACTATATTTATCTTATAAAGTTTGGTCGCCTTAAATATTATTTTAACTAATTGTATAGTTGAATCGAAACACCTTCCAAGAAGGTGTCAAAACCCGCAATTGTATGTAACTTATATTTATTATTATATATATATATAAAGTTTCTGCAATAGAAAGTACTGAAATAATAAAATTACTGAAAGTGAACCTCTAATAAATAAAAATAAAAAATTTCTGTTGATATCTATAAAATACTTGCCGTTGCTATTTTGATATATACTTTCTTTAGGTATCACATATTTTGCGATGACGAAAATATAAATAATTTCCGTGTAACGATCGTGTGTAAAAATAATAAAAATAAATAAAAATAAAAAATTAATGGACTTTCTCTTAAGAATAAAAAACAATTTTATATTCTATATTGTTATATTAATTTTATATTATAATTAATTTTTAATGTAATTTTATCAGTAATTTTTTTCGCTGCATTTAAATTTTTATTCTGCGATTAGATATATTAGGTGCTTTCTGAAGAAAGACATCGTAGGACCACAGTACCTGATTAGCATCAATGTGAGAGCATGAAAAGAGCAACGTTAAAATATGTATGAAAAATCTCCATGCTCCGATAAGTTGGAGCCAATGCCTGTTACCAAAATTGGGCGACACCTATAATGATTAAGCAAAAGTGCTTAATCTACCTTCCTATTTATTAATCATCAACTTACTAAGGATTGGTACTACTGATATTGAATTACCTGAATACACAACTTATAGATTTTTATATAAATAAAAAAAAGTCGCACTGAAACACGTACCTCTTTTAATTATTTATTGTTATTTTGTTCAAACTAATAACACGAGTCTTATAAACTCTGATGGTGCAAATTATCAGTTTACCTACAATGTAATGTATTTTTTAGTTAATAATACCAAATTCAATTTTATTTGAAAATTCTCGTTAAATCATAAATCACAAATAGTTTATTAATCGTTATAGAACTTTATTATTAAGCAATAAAATACTGTTTTCTCGGAAAAAATCATTCAGAGTATTTTAAATCTCAAATTTATTCCTATTATGATAAGATGTTATATAACACAAGATCCTAAAATCTTATATAATATGATTTTGCATATAACGATTATACGTA
>JANSJX010000537.1:0-23078 GCA_026168455.1 Theocolax elegans | reverse complement strand
GGATTTTTAATTTAATAAATTTAATCAATATTAAATTTAGGTATCTAATTTATACTTGTATTAGTCATGTACATAATAAATATATTGTAATCACGATAATATAAGGTTGAGTAAATTAAATTTGAGTAGATCCATGTATAGATATTTTAAAATTGGTCTTGACAAATGCATAATTTAAGCGTAAATTAATTAAAAATAATAGAATAACATTAAGTTAAGAAGCTAGATTGTCTACACTTAATAAAGGTTTTTTAGTTTTTGATATGCTAAAAATGAAAAAAATTTTTTGTCCAAATCTCGTTTTAACCTGCAGATCATATTCTGTGAGTAAAATAGCATCTTTTTTCTTTTGAAATTTTTCTCTATCTCTTTTCTGAAATATTCCATTTCCCAAAAAAGCGTGTTTTTTCACAAAAAATGCGCTAACATCGGTAAAAAGTGGGTATAAAAAAAGTCCGACCCCTCATTTTAAAGCTAAAAACGATTACCTTTCAAACCCCGTTGGTTTTTTTAAAGCGAAGAATAAGGGAACAATCTGCAGCGGATCAAAAAGAGGCATGATTTTTAGCAATTTTTCATCTCTTATACTTATAAAAAACTCAAATTAAACTTTTTTACTGTACAGTAGCATTTTTTAAGGTTTCACCTGCTCTTCGAATGGCGTTGGATTTTTGAGCTACGATGTTTTGCTTCTGA
Organism: Theocolax elegans; assembly: GCA_026168455.1. Classification (NCBI taxonomy): domain Eukaryota; kingdom Metazoa; phylum Arthropoda; class Insecta; order Hymenoptera; family Cerocephalidae; genus Theocolax; species Theocolax elegans. Next base: position 22,382 of record JANSJX010000537.1, on the reverse strand, counting down.
GTAATAAAACTTTTAATCTTTAGGATTTTTGCGTAGGGTGGGCAAAAGCAGTGGTGGTGAGTGTATGTAAAAAAACTTTGATACGGAGTTAAAAAATTCGAATGGGTACGCGCTGTGGGCCTCGGTAAAGAGAGGCGAGAGAGAGGAGAGAGAGAGAGAGAGAAGAATAATGAATGAATGAATAAATTTAGGTGCGAACAAAGGGCTCATGGCTCTAGAACTTGAATAGAGTGTAGCTAACTTTTTAGACCTGAATTACAATTAGTACCAAAGCTGTAGCCAATCAAAAAATCGAATTTTTTGAAAAAATTGACTTTTGGCCATTTTTATCACTTAACTCAAAATCTAACAATTTTTTCTTATATACATTAAATTTGAAAAAGTTTATTAATTTCAAGAACAAAAATAAAATTAAAGTTTTAAACAAAGTTAAAATATTTCATTTATATTATTTTAAAACATTGAATATGGTTATAATCAATAAAAACCTTTATAGTAAAAAAAAGGGTTGTAAGTACGATCAAAAATATTTTATCCATCCAAAAATCTAATTCATCGATGATTAATTACCTTCAAAATAATGCAAAGTTTGAGTGCGGCAGAGCATTTCAGACAAAGTTATGGTGTTTTTAGGCAAATTTCTTAGAAAAAGAGAGCGAATGCATTTTATGAAAAAAACAGAGTAACCGTATACTTGCATTCAAACAATATGACACTATTATTCCTCAATATTACTAAAATATACTATTTATTGTTAGTCACTGATACTTTTATTTAGTTGTTATTTAAGTCTGATAATTTTAGTTATACTTGTTATATAATTGGATTTATTGGAATTATAAAAAGTTTCAGGTATTTATCCAATTATATAACAGATATAACTGCTTATACCTACTGTTTTGTGTTTGTAAGCAACTTAGAGATTAAAATGTATCAGTGACTAACAATAAATAGTATATATATATATATATGGGTGGTTCTCTGTAACATCGAAGATGAAAAAAATAAATATTGCTATAACTGTGGGAATATGTTTTAGAGGTATCTAGTAGTTCTCCTGAATTTTTTCAGATTATTTCTGGGCCATTATTTTAAGTTACAGAGAGTCAAAGTTGACATTTTAGCACTTTTTTGCATTATATGCCCATTTTCATGAATTTTTAGCTCCCAGGGGATGCATTTTTCACTAAAAACAAAAGTATGACTTTTTTTGTAAAATTTTACGAACTTTTCATTAAAAATACTTTTAAAGACATAAAAGTATGCTGTCACACTCTTGTAAGCCATTTAAACCTTAAATAGTGAAAATCAGCAATTCTGCTCCGGACTCTGGTAACCTAATACTGTCTAAAAGATGTCTTTTTATAGTCAGAAACTGCCTAAAATTTTCCAGAGTGGGTCTAAATCATTAAGATCACTTATGGTCAAAATATCCGGGAAAAGTGCCCGAAATATTAATAGAAATGTATATTTGTTGCCTTATAACGATGAATCTATTAGCATGATCATTGCAAAAAAATTTGTGCACTTACCTTGGAGTGGTAGAATAGTATCTTCACTTGTTTCAGTATCCATCTAATCCTCTGTAAGCTGCTAAAATTACAAATATTATTATACAAATGTAAAAAATTAATTTTTAAACATTTATAATGCTGAATTTTTAGTTTTACATCCCTTACAAGAATTATAATACTAATCTGAAGGATTACTATAAATATATAAACATCATTATTACAATAACTGAATATACGTATTTAATACAAAAGATATATAAATAAATAGGATATATAATTATAATGAATAATATGATAACGTGACAGTGACAAGATTGTGAAATCTAAACAATGTATTGCTGAATAATAATAATAATAATGTTGATACTTTTATAGTAATCCTTCAGATTAGTATTATAATTCTTGTAAGGGATGTAAAACTAAAAATCCAGCATTATAAATGTTTAAGAAATAATTTTTTACATTTGTATAATAATATTTGTATTTTTAGCAGCTTACAGGGGATTAGATGGATACTGAAACAAGTGGAGATACTTTTCTACCATTCCAAGGTAAGTGCATAAATTTTTTTGCAATGATCATGCTACTAGATTCATCGTTATAAGGCAACAAATATACATTTCTATTAATATTTCGGGCACTTTTCCCGGATATTTTGACCATAAGTGATCTTAATGATTTAGACCCACTCTGGAAATTTTTAGGCAGTTTCTGACTATAAAAAGACATCTTTTAGACAGTATTAGGTTACCAGAGTCCGGAGCAGAATTGCTGATTTTCAGTATTTAAGGTTTAAATGGCTTACAAGAGTGTGACAGCATACATTTATGTCTTTAAAAGTATTTTTAATGAAAAGTTCGGAAAATTTTACAAAAAAAGTCATACTTATGTTTTTAGTGAAAAATGCATCTTCTGCGAGCTACAAATTCATGAAAATGGGCATATAATGCAAAAAAGTGCTAAAATGTCAACTTTGACTCTCTGTAACTTAAAATAATGGCCCAGAAATAATCTGAAAAAATTCAGGAGAACTACTAGATACCTCTAAAACATATTCCCACAGTTATAGCAATATTTATTTTTTTCATCTTCGATGTTTAAGAGAACCACCCATATATATACATATATATTATTGACTTGAAGCTGCACCTGATTATTTATATTTCTCTCCACGTTCTATATTTCCATATATTTTTATACCAAAGACAAGATTTAGAATTATTCAATATTTAATATTTATAAACTAAAGTTAAAATTTACCAGAAAAAGAAATTGAATATGTTTAAATCAAAGTAGAATAATTGAAAGGTGTAAGGTGTATCGAGAATATTTATATAAGTATTTAAAAATACCATTTTGAGTTGATACTTCTTTCAACATGAAAATTAAAATGGACCTTATTCAAATAAAATTGGTGGTGTCAAGAGCTAAAATAATAATAAGATATAATGAATTGACTGATCCGACTATGAGCCATACGTATTGGAAACTCGATTAAAATAAATGTCGGGGGTATGTTCATTCTATATCAAATGAGAGATCATAGGGAATTAACAACAATCGTTTCATTCTATGCTAATTAACAAGCTACTTCTTGCTCATCCTGAAAATCTGAAAGTGAAATTGAAGAAATAACAACACGGAGAAAAATTTTCAATTAAAAACTAGCTAAAATCCTCACTCGCTCACGCTCGCTCGCTGAAAAATCATTATCTAATAGATAATATTAAATTAAACTAAAAATATTTTATTATTTAACTACATTCAATTATTATTTATTAAATTGTACCCATATAGATTTATTATCATATGTATAATAATTAATGAATTTATTATTATTATACGATGAATTAAAATGATAATATTAAAAAAATAGAAATTATCTATAAAAATAATAATTTTTGTATGAAATAGAGTTTAATTATTATTGCAATAGCACTTTTCATAAAGGAATTATTATTGATTTTTTATTGTCATGTGATATGTATACATCCTTTGCAAATAATTATTTTATTTATTTGGCAGTACTTATTAATTTGTGTGTTATTGGTAATTTCGTAATAGCACTTTTTATACACTGAGTAAAATATTATAAACTATATTACAAAAAATCTATATAAAATAATCTATATTAAAAATTACTATATTGTATAGGAAAAGTGTGACATCTCAGCAATATAATAATTTTTGCTATGTTATATAGTAAAATTTAGATATACTATCTTTTAATATCCAATATCGTAATTTTTGATATTCAATATAGTAATTTTTATTATATAAGTCAGCAAATTTTATTATTCAATCTGGTATTTTTTAAATGCGAATGTAAGGAAGTAAAAATGAATTATATTTTGTTTTTAATTAATTCGAAATAGAATGTATATATTGGGGGAATTCCATTTGTCAATTGAGTACTACAGAAGCATTTAATATTTGGAGATTTAATTATATACTATTCTTACGCAGTTGATCGCAATTTTTATTCACTCGCATATATTTATTCCTTACACTTATTAGTCACTAACTTAAATATTGTTTCAATCGCTATCATTGAAATACGCTGAACGGAAGATACATTTTCGCATAATAACTAAATATCTTGTTGTTTTTTATATACTAGTTGACACATATTTGAGCATTTGCGAGAAGAACTGGAAAAATAGAAAATTTTATACACGCCACCTATTGGACGAATGGAGTAATTAGAATATAGCGTTAAATTTTTAATAGCCTTAAATTAAAAAGTCGTCTCAAAACAATTGAGGAGCTGGATGCAAGAACACGCCGAGCGCGGCGAATGGATAGAGGAGGCGGAGAGAAATTAAGAAATTGACGTCACCGTGACCAAATTTTTTAATTTGACGAAATTAATTTAAAAAAAATACTGTCGTATGCAGAATTAAATGACGCAACTTTTTTCTATTTAATGTTTTTCTGTACGATGTGCAGATCAGATGAAAAAAATTAAGAACTGGAAATTTAGAAAACGGATTTTTAATCCATTTTTCAAAATTGAATCGCTGTAACTTTGACAAATCTTAATGAAATTCTCTGATTTTTCGTTGTTTATATTGATTAGTGTGCGCGAAATTTTTTATCCAAATAAGCTGAAATTATTAAAAAATTATCTTCAAATATTAAGTATCTGTACGAATAATCAGGGAATTTCATTAAGATTTGTCAAAGTTACAGCGATTCAATTTTGAAAAATGGATTAAAAATCCGTTTTCTAAATTTCCAGTTCTTAATTTTTTTCATCTGATCTGCACATCGTACAGAAAAACATTAAATAGAAAAAAGTTGCGTCATTTAATTCTGCATACGACAGTATTTTTTTTAAATTAAATTCGTCAAATTAAAAAATTTGGTCACGGTGACGTCAATTTCTTAATTTCTCTCCGCCTCCTCTATCCATTCGCCGCGCTCGGCGTGTTCTTGCATCCAGCTCCTCAATTGAATACTGAAAAAGAAATGAACGTATACGCGTATATAAAATATTTCTACAAAACATATTATACAAATTTTAATATATGTAGTATATATATTTCACTATACATATATGATGTAAGAACTTTTGTTATTTTGATATTAAAATTTGCTATTTACGTAAGATTAATTATAACGTTACATATTAAATATTGTAAAACTTTATTTTATAAATTTTATAAAATAACAAAATATAGTATAAAAATTTTAATAATTTTTGTCTATATATATAACTAATTTATATAAAAACTCAACCAAATAATTAAATATTGATCATACATATATAATTATAATCTATTTATATATTAGGTAGTTTATGTTATTATGTATTATGGTACTTAAAGTATTTATGGTATTTATGTTATTTATATTATTTTATTACTATTTATTATTATTTTTATTATTATCTACTGGAACGCACATTACGAAATTAAAAAAAATCATTTCTTTCTGAAGATGATTTCCAGGTCCCTAATGTTACCTCCAGATCATCGCGGCATCATCTACTGTAACGCACATTACGAAATTAAAAAAAGAATTAATTTCTTCCTGTAGATGATGTCCAGGTCCCTTATGTTACCTCCAGATCATCGCAACATCATCTATTGGAACGCACATTACGAAATTTAAAAAAAAATTAATTTCTTCCTGTAGATGATATTCAGGTCTCTTATGTTGCCTCTAGATCATCGCGACATCATCTACTGGAACAAACATTACGAAATTAAAAAAAAAATATTCCCTTCCTGTTGATGATATCCAGTCCTTCATGTTACCTTTAGTTATAACTGATCGATATAAGCAAATAAATAATCGAGATAAATAATCGAGGTTTTTTTATAAAAAAGTTAAGCATTATTTCTAATTAATCCGTGTGGTTTCGCGATACTTTCATTAAAAAAAATTCATTTTTTCGAAAATTCAAGAGAGATAAGAAGAGTTAAAAAATAAAAAGTCTGCCTGTACGGACATACGAACGTACGCTCAGACTTAAACTTTTAAACCATTAAAAAATTACTTAAATACCTATAAAAAATTCAAACACTAAGTCAAATTATTCCTTTGGGTGCCGCGATCATATTGAATTAAAAAAAATTAATTTTTATAAACTATTTAAAATATATAACATAATTTATACTTAAATCGTCATTTAGACAGTATAAAATTTTAATATAATGTGGATGGATGTGGATGTGGATAATATCATTTAATATCTACTTAATGAACTGTATTTTTCTGAATTTCTGAGAATTGATCTACTACGTACATCCTACATTCTAGTAACGTTGTTAATATCTCTTAGTCTATTAACAAAATTATCATAAATTTATAATAATACTATATATATTGGAAGGTCCATTACGAAATTAAAAAAAATCATTTCTTTCTGGAGATGATTTCCAGGTCCCTAATGTTACCTCAAGGTTAACGGGGCAACATTTACTGAAAGGCCTATTACGGAATCAAAAAAAAATATTTTCTGCCTGTAGTGGATGTCCAGGTCCATAATGTTACCTACAGGTCATCGGGACATCATCTACTGGAAGGTTCATTATAAAAATAAAAAAAATTTTCTTCCTGTAGATGATGTCCAGGTCCCTAATGTTACCTCCAGGTTAACGGGATAACATCTACTGGAAAGCCTATTACGAAACCAAAAAAAAATTTTTCCTGAAGATGATATCCAGGTCACTAATGTTACCTCCAGGTTAACGAGGCAACATTTACTGAAAGGCCTATTACGGAATCAAAAAAAAATATTTTCTGCCTGTAGTGGATGTCCAGGTCCATAATGTTACCTACAGGTCATCGGGACATCATCTACTGGAAGGTTCATTATAAAAATAAAAAAAAATTTTCTTCCTGTAGATGATGTCCAGGTCCCTAATGTTACCTCCAGGTTAACGGGATAACATCTACTGGAAAGCCTATTACGAAACCAAAAAAAAAATTTTTCCTAGATAGTAGATGATGTTCAGGTCCCTTATGTTACCTCTAGATCATCGCGGCATCATCTACTGGAACGCACATTACGAAATTTAAAAAAAAATTTTCTTCCTGTAGAAAATGTCCAGGTCCCTACTGTTACCTCCAGGTCGACGGGGCATAATCTACTGGCAGGCATATTACGAAATCAAAAAAAAAAATTTTTCTTCCTGTAGGAGATATGTAGGTCAGTAATGTTACCTCCAGGTCAACAGGGCATCTTCTACTGAAAGACCTATTACGAAATAAAAAAAAATTTTTCTTCCTGTAGATGACGTGCAGGTCACTAATTTTACCTCCAGGTCATCGGGGCAACATCTACTGGAAGGCATAATACGAAATTAAAAAACAAATTTTTCTTCCAGTAGAAGATTTCTAGGTCCGTAATGTTACCTCCAGGTCATCAGGGCAACTCCTACTGTGAGACTTATTACGATATCAAAAAAAAAAAATTTTCTTCCTGTAGAAGATGTCCAGGTCTCTACTGCTACCTCCAGGTCGACGGGGCATCATCTACTGGAGCCCATATTACGAAATTAAAAAAAAATATTCCCTTCCTGCTGATGATGTCCAGTCCTTAATGTTAACTTCAGTTGTAACAGATCGAGATAAACAAATAAATAATCATTTTAAATAATCGAGGTTAAACCATTTAAAAAAGTAATTAAGCACCTATAAAAAAGTTAAACACTATTACTAATTAATCCGTGTGATTCCGCGATCACTTTCATTAAATAAAATTCATTTTTTCGAAAATCCAAGAGAGATATAAGAAGAGTAAAAAAATAAAAAGTCTGCCTGTACGGACGTACGGACGTACGTACGTACGCTCAGAATTAAACTTTAAAACCATTAAAAAATTAATTAAATACCTATAAAAAAGTCAAACACTATGTCTAATTATTCCTTTGGGTGCCGCGATCCTATTGAATAAAAAAAATTAATTTTTACAATCTATTTAAAAAAATATAACATAATTTATACTTAAATCGTCATTTTGACAGTATAAAATTTTAATATAATGTGGATATGTATGATCAATATTTAATTATTTGGTTGATTTTTTTTAAATATATATACTACATATATTAAAATTTGTATAAGATGTATTGTAGAAATATTTTATATACGCGTATACGTTCATTTCTTTTTCAGTATTCAATTGTTTTGAGACGACTTTTTAATTTAAGGCTATTCTAATTATTCCGTTCGTCCAATAGGTGGCGTGTATAAAATTTGCTATTTTTCCAGTTCTTCTCGCAAATGCTCAAAAATGTGTATTATGCGAAAATGTATCTTCCGTTCAGCGTATTTCAATGATAGCGATTGATACAATATTTAAGTTAGTGACTAATAAGTGTAATGAATAAATATATGCGAGTGAATAAAAATTGCGATCAACTGCGTAAGAATAGTATATAATTAAATCTCCAAATATTAAATGCTTCTGTAGTACTTAATTGACAAATGGAATTCCCCCAATATATACTTTCTATTTCGAATTAATTAAAAACAAAATATAATTCATTTTTACTTCCTTACATTCGCATTTAAAAAATATCAGATTGAATAATAAAATTTGCTGACTTATATAATAAAAATTACTATATTGAATATCAAAAATTACGATATTGGATATTAAAAGATAGTATATCTAAATTTTACTATATAACATAGCAAAAATTATTATATTGCTGAGATGTCACACTTTTCCTATACAATATAGTAATTTTTAATATAGATTATTTTATATAGATTTTTGTAATATAGTTTATAATATTTTACTAAGTGTATAAAAAGTGCTATTACCAAATTACCAATAACACACAAATTAATAAGTACTGCTAAATAAATAAATAAATTATTTGCAAAGGATGTATACATATCACATGACAATAAAAATCAATAATAATTCCTTTATGAAAATTGCTATTGCAATAATAATTTAACTCTATTTCATACAAAAGTAATAATTTTTATATTTTTATAGATAATTTCTATTTTTTTAATATTATCATTTTAATTCATCGTATAATAATAATAAACATTAATTATTATACATATGATAATAATTCTATATGGGTACATTTTAATAAATAATAATTGAATGTAGTTAAATAATAAAATATTTTTTAGGTTCATTTAATATTATCTATTATAAAATAATTTTTCATCGAGCGATCGTGAGCGAGGGAGGATTTTAGCTAGGTCATCCAGGTCATCGCAGCATCATCTACTTGATAGCTTATATAAAATTAAAAAAAAATTAATTTCTTCCTGTAGATGATGGCCAGGTCGGTAATGTTACCTCCAGGTCATCGGGGAAATATCAACTAAAAGACCTATTACGTAAAAAAAAAAAAAAATTTTTCTTCATGTAGAAGATGTCTAGGTCCCTACTGTTACCCATAGGTCGACGGGGCATCATCTACTGGAAGGCATATTACAAAACCAAAAAAAAAAAATTTTTCCTTCCTGTAGAAGATGTCCAGGTCGGTAATGTTACCTCCAGGTCATCGGGGCAACATTTAGAGAAAGACTTATTACGAAATAAGAAAAAAATTATTCTTCCTGTAGAAGATGTCCAGGTCGGTAATGTTACCTCCAGGTTATCGGGGAAATATCTACAGAAAGACCTATTACGTAAAAAAAAAAATTTTCTTCCTGTAGAAGATGTCTAGGTCCCTACTGTTACCTCCAGGTCGACGGGGCATCATCTACTGGATGGCATATTACGAAATAAAAAAAAAAACTTTTTCTTCCTGTAGAAGATGTCCAGGTCGATAATGTTACCTCCAGGTCATCGGGGAAATATCTACTGAAAGACCTATTACGTAAAAAAAAAAAAATTTTTTCTTCCTGTAGAAGATGTCTAGGTCCCTACTGTTACTTCCAGGTCGACGGGGCATCATCTACTGGAAGGCATATTACGAAATAAAAAAAAAAACTTTTTCTTCCTGTAGAAGATGTCCAGGTCGGTTATGTTACCTCCAGGTCATCGGGGCAACATTTAGAGAAAGACTTATTACGAAATAAGAAAAAAATTTTTCTTCCTGTAGAAGATGTCCAGGTCGGTAATGTTACCTCCAGGTCATCGGGGAAATATCAACTGAAAGATCTATTACGTAAAAAAAAAAAAAAAAATTTTTTCTTCCTGTAGAAGATGTCTAGGTCCCTACTGTTACCTCCAGGTCGACGGGGCATCATCTACTGGAACCCATATTTCGAATTTAAAAAAAAAATATTCCCTTATATTTTAAATATTCCCATATATTTGTTGATGATGTCCAGTCCTTAATGTTATCTTCAGTTATAACTAATCGACTATAAAAAATTAAAAAAAGTAAATAAGAAAGTAATTAAACACCCATAAAAAAGTTAAACACTATTTCTAATTAATCCGTGTGGTTCCGCGATCACTTTCATTAAAAAAAAATTCATTTTTTCGAAAATCCAAGAGAGTTATAAGAAGAGTTAAAAAATAAAAAGCCGCCTGTACGGATGTACGGACGTACGGACGTATGGACGTACGGACGTACGGACGTACGCTCAGACTTAAACTTTAAAACCAATAAAAAATTAATTAAATACCTATAAAAAAAGTCAAACACTATGTCTAATTATTCCTTTGGGTGCCGCGATCATATTGAATTTAAAAAAATAAATTTTACAAACTATTTAAAAAAATATAACATAATTTATACTTAAATCGTCATTTTGACAGTATAAAATTTTAATATAATGTGGATTACTATACTCTTTAGGAAAGGCAGGACAAACTGCCAGAATGAGAAAAAATTGCTATACTGTATGGTAAAATTTTATATATACACTGCCGCTCACATAAATTTGGCCACCACATCAAAAATCTGTCAAACTTTGAAGTTTTGTACCTCTATAAGGAATCAACCGCTTAATTCGTTAACTTAACCGTTAAATTCGTATTCGTGAGTAAAAAACGCATAATTTTTGCTCTTATGATTTTTTTAGTTTGACTCATAAGTTTTTGAGTTATGAGCTGTTGAAAAAAATGTAATTTTTTTTACATAAAATTAAAAATTCCCTAAAAAATAAATGAACAGAAATTCTGCATAGCGCATTTTGAAGAGGAGTACCATAGCTTTAACCTCCATTTTGTTTTTTTTTTAATCAGATTATTTTTAACAAAGTTATGCCAATTTGAAAATGGACGAAAAAAATTGAAATTTTTTTTTTTCATTTGTTTATAAAAAATTAATTAAACATTATTTTTAAAAATATTTTCATCATATACTGAAGGGCTTGGTACGAAGCTTCAAAACGTACTTTGAATTTTTTAGATCGGTTGATTCCTTATAGAGGTACAAAACTTCAAAGTTTGACAGATTTTTGATGGGGTGGCCAAATTTATGTGAGCGGCAGTGTATATACACTAATTTTTGATATAGGAAATTCTATTAAATTTTACTATAACATAGCAAAAATTATTATATTGCTGAGATGTCACACTTTTCCTATACAATATAGTAATTTTTAATCGAACAGTTTCTCCGTAAAGAAATAAAATGTATACACGATGGTATAAATATTGAGAATCGTATCGGTTCCTTTCCTCAAGGTATGGGAAATATCAACTGAAAGATCTATTACGTAAAAAAAAAAAAAATTTTTTCTTCCTGTAGAAGATGTCTAGGTCCCTACTGTTACCTCCAGGTCGACGGGGCAATCTACTGGAAGGCATATTACGAAATAAAAAAAAAATTTTCTTCCTGTAGAAGATGTCTAGGTCCCTACTGTTACCTCCAGGTCATCGGGGAAATATCAACTGAAAGATCTATTACGTAAAAAAAAAAAAAAAATTTTTTCTTCCTGTAGAAGATGTCCAGGTCGGTAATGTTACTCCAGGTCATCGGGAAATATCAACTGAAAGATCTATTACGTAAAAAAAAAAAAAAATTTTTTTCTCCTGTAGAAGATGTCTAGGTCCCTACTGTTACCTCCAGGTCGACGGGGCATCATCTACTGGAACCCATATTCGAATTTAAAAAAAAAATATTCCCTTATATTTTAAATATTCCCATATATTTGTTGATGATGTCCAGTCCTTAATGTTATCTTCAGTTATAACTAATCGACTATAAAAAATTAAAAAAGTAAATAAGAAAGTAATTAAACACCCATAAAAAAGTTAAACACTATTTCTAATTAATCCGTGTGGTTCCGCGATCACTTTCATTAAAAAAAATTCATTTTTTTCGAAAATCCAAGAGAGTTATAAGAAGAGTTAAAAAATAAAAGCCGCCTGTACGGATGTACGGACGTACGGACGTATGGACGTACGGACGTACGGACGTACGCTCAGACTTAAACTTTAAAACCAATAAAAAATTAATTAAATACCTATAAAAAAAGTCAAACACTATGTCTAATTATTCCTTTGGGTGCCGCGATCATATTGAATTTAAAAAATAAATTTTACAAACTATTTAAAAAAATATAACATAATTTATACTTAAATCGTCATTTTGACAGTATAAAATTTTAATATAATGTGGATTACTATACTCTTTAGGAAAGGCAGGACAAACTGCCAGAATGAGAAAAAATTGCTATACTGTATGGTAAAATTTTATATATACACTGCCGCTCACATAAATTTGGCCACCACATCAAAAATCTGTCAAACTTTGAAGTTTTGTACCTCTATAAGGAATCAACCGCTTAATTCGTTAACTTAACCGTTAAATTCGTATTCGTTAAAAAACGCATAATTTTTGCTCTTATGATTTTTTTAGTTTGACTCATAGTTTTTGAGTTATGAGCTGTTGAAAAAAATGTAATTTTTTTTACATAAAATTAAAAAATTCCCTAAAAAATAAATGAACAGAAATTCTGCATAGCGCATTTTGAAGAGGAGTACCATAGCTTTAACCTCCATTTTGTTTTTTTTTTAATCAGATTATTTTTAACAAAGTTATGCCAATTTGAAAATGGACGAAAAAAATTGAAATTTTTTTTTTCATTTGTTTATAAAAAATTAATTAAACATTATTTTTAAAAATATTTTCATCATATACTGAAGGGCTTGGTACGAACTTCAAAACGTACTTTGAATTTTTTAGATCGGTTGATTCCTTATAGAGGTACAAAACTTCAAAGTTTGACAGATTTTTGATGGGGTGGCCAAATTTATGTGAGCGGCAGTGTATATACACTAATTTTTGATATAGGAAATTCTATTAAATTTTACTATAACTATAACAACTTTTTCATAGTATTTTTTAACATAGTAATTTTTAATCGAACAGTTTTCTCCGTAAAGAAATAAAATGTATACACGATGGTATAAATATTGAGAATCGTATCGGTTCCTTTCCTCAAGGTATGAGAAATTTCAAGTAGAATAATTTTTACCAATGTTATAAACTCAACGAGAGATCGATAAATTCATTAACCTCACGTGTATCATACACCGAAATATATACCGAGTGATAAAATCATTAAACAACATATATTTCGCTAATTCTCATGCATATTTTTACTCTCGTAATATAACACCATATTTAAGTTAATTACCGTTCACTACGGAATTGGAAAGATATACGTATGGAGTTACGTGGTCCATAAAGAATGCAAAATACACTTCTCGTTCGAAAATTGAATTGTCTATATGACGATATTTGTAAATAATACCTATATATAAAATTACGTAACTTATAACTTATATGCACTTATAAAGTTTCTTAAGTGTGTTCCTTTTGACGAATAAAAAATTTGGAACAAAAGTTATCTTTAATTCTTATTCCCTTCTTTTTTCTACTTACACAATAGCTTAATTTTTTTTTTATTAAGAATTTACTAAGTAAATATCCGATAAAAGAAATTTCTGCAATAGAAAGTATTGAAATCAAAACACCTTCCAAGAAGGTGTCAATATTCGCAAGTATTTTATTCCAATCACACTTTTTAAATTGCAATCTATTAAATAAATATCTTTTTTATATTTAAAAGTAATTACGTAACTTATAACTTATATGCACTTATAAAGTTTCATAAGTGTGTTCCTTTTGACGAATAAAAAATTTGGAACAAAAGGGTCAGTAATAAAAAACAATTAGAAATTAAAAGACTCATCATTTTCTACCTATTGTTATTTTAATTGGACATTTTATATATTTTTCCATATATATTTTTCCATATATATTTTTCCATAAGTAGTTTTTGCAATAGAAAGTATTGAAACAAAGCGGTATAATCGACAAGTATTTTTTACCATACCATAAATTATTTCAATTAAACATTTTTATTTTTATGTGTTACATAAACTCCTCAAAAAGTTTCTACAATTGAAAGTACTGAAATCAAAATGGAATCGCCAAGTATTGTATCTACGCATCAATGTCTGGGAAGAGATTTAAAAATTTTTCGTCGTTTAAATTTGTTGAAACTTCTCTAACTTGTTTCAAGGAGTTCACATTTGAACCGTGATGATTATTTATCAAATCCTCATTATTGCCAAGATATATATTTATTATGTCAAAATCTTCATCCATTTTCATAGTTGGAGAAATAAGTAAACAATTTTATAATATATTTATTTACATAAAATTAACTTCTTCAAAACTAATAAAACAGAAATTTATTTATCTCATTTTATTGCTTTTAAATAAAATAATACTTGCACCACACGTTGATTTGGGTTCTTATTTAAGAATGTCAGAATGCATATTGCATATATTTATCATATGTATCAAGGGCTTTTATAAATACTTTAATCTTTAGAGGACCTGTAATAGCTTAAAGGCGAAAAAAAAATCAATTTTTTTATATAAATCAATAAATAGATACACATTTATAGAATAATGCGATTGCCAAATTTTCATAACACCGGCCCTCTAAAGGTCAAGGTATAAGATAAGAGGTAAAATTTGTATAAATGACTTGTAATGATTCCCATGAGGTCTGTACATAGCTACAGGCATTAATAAATTAATTAACACATCAAAAAATGAATACATATTTTCAAATTGAAATTAAAAGACAGCTAATTTAACCTCTCAAATAATATTTTTTCATTATTTTTATATTATTGCATTTTAAATATATTCTCGATCAAATTTCGCATTCCCTAATTATTTTTTATCTTGACTGTACATAAAATTTTGCGTTCGTAAATACATATCAGTAGACTTAACCAACGGTGGTGCAAGTATTATTTTATTTAAAAGCAATAAAATGAGATAAATAAATTTCTGTTTTATTAGTTTTGAAGAAGTTAATTTTATGTAAATAAATATATTATAAAATTGTTTACTTATTTCTCCAACTATGAAAATGGATGAAGATTTTGACATAATAAATATATATCTTGGCAATAATGAGGATTTGATAAATAATCATCACGGTTCAAATGTGAACTCCTTGAAACAAGTTAGAGAAGTTTCAACAAATTTAAACGACGAAAAATTTTTAAATCTCTTCCCAGACATTGATGCGTAGATACAATACTTGGCGATTCCATTTTGATTTCAGTACTTTCAATTGTAGAAACTTTTTGAGGAGTTTATGTAACACATAAAAATAAAAATGTTTAATTGAAATAATTTATGGTATGGTAAAAAATACTTGTCGATTATACCGCTTTGTTTCAATACTTTCTATTGCAAAAACTACTTATGGAAAAATATATATGGAAAAATATATATGGAAAAATATATAAAATGTCCAATTAAAATAACAATAGGTAGAAAATGATGAGTCTTTTAATTTCTAATTGTTTTTTATTACTGACCCTTTTGTTCCAAATTTTTTATTCGTCAAAAGGAACACACTTATGAAACTTTATAAGTGCATATAAGTTATAAGTTACGTAATTACTTTTAAATATAAAAAAGATATTTATTTAATAGATTGCAATTTAAAAAGTGTGATTGGAATAAAATACTTGCGAATATTGACACCTTCTTGGAAGGTGTTTTGATTTCAATACTTTCTATTGCAGAAATTTCTTTTATCGGATATTTACTTAGTAAATTCTTAATAAAAAAAAAATTAAGCTATTGTGTAAGTAGAAAAAAGAAGGGAATAAGAATTAAAGATAACTTTTGTTCCAAATTTTTTATTCGTCAAAAGGAACACACTTAAGAAACTTTATAAGTGCATATAAGTTATAAGTTACGTAATTACTTTTAAATAAAAAATTTAAGCTATTGTATAAGTAGAAAAGTATGGGAATATGAATTAAAGATATTTATTTAATAGATTGCAATTTAAAAAGTGTGATTGGAATAAAATACTTGCGAATATTGACACCTTCTTGGAAGGTGTTTTGATTTCAATACTTTCTATTGCAGAAATTTCTTTTATCGGATATTTACTTAGTAAATTCTTAATAAAAAAAAAATTAAGCTATTGTATAAGTAGAAAAAAGAAGAACAATTTTTTACCGATAAACTAGGAATTTTTTATACTGTACTACCAATATTCTGGGTATAAAAAATAGCTATTTTATTTCTATATGTGTAACGTTTTTTGGTCCCTAAATAACACATTAAATATGGTCTATTGGGATTCGGCATTTTCTACCTATAAAATAGTTATAAGTTTGTTCTTATATTTTTCAGGCTTATAAATTACTTAAACGTTATTACGTTATAGTTATAAACAATTTTTTATTAATATAAAATAATTTACCTATCTCATAAATTGAGCAATTAGATTAAAAAGTATTTTTACAAAGTATAAGTACAAATTAAAAAGTATTTATATATACATAACCAAAAAAAAAATTGAAAATAATTTTTCTTTCGCGAACCTTATTATTATTTTTAATTAACTTATAGGTATTTTTATATTGTTTTAGTTTATATATTTACACTAATTACATATATTTGACGCAGAAAAACGCTGAAAAAATTTTTGCCCTAACCGGGAATCGAACCCCGCAACGCACGCACCAAACGCAAACGCTCTATCCACTAAGCTAACGCAACGCTTATATATATACAAATGTTTGGAACTTGTATATACAGATCATCCCTATATTAATATCTTAATAATTGTTATTTATTCTTTGATCTATATACATAAGATGTTAGGCAGTAATTAACTAATTTAAATAGTGGTGGTCTTGATCTTGACGATGTCTACCAAAGAGATATCTTCTTCATTTTTTCTATATTATTATAATTTCTTAAAAGCATATGAATACTTTCATAATACTTATTTATACCCTAAAACATAATATATTATTTTGCTACTATATGTAAAAGGGCATTCTTCTAATATAAATTTATTTAAAAATAAATAAATAAATAATACTAATTTTTAAATTCAAACTAATTATTTAAAAATAATATAGAAAGTTTCTAGGTATTTAATAGTTCTATTTTTAAGCTATTATTTATACCTAGTTTCTACCTATTAAAAATAGTGTTTGTATATATAAGAACAAATTTTAACAGTTTATTTAAGTAAATAATTATACATGAAATGTATATTGACAATACATATTTTTAATTTTATGAATTTTAAAAATTAAATTTTAGGTTATTTTTACAAATATTTTTTATAGCTTTTTTATAGATATAAAAACTAGTGTTAAATTTAATAGCATATTTTGTGTCTATTTTTTGGCTATTTAATATAGTATAATTATTTTATACCAATAAAATAGGTATTTAATCGACATTTTCTACAAAATATTATGATTTCTATATTTTATACCTATAAACTACTTTGGTGACTATAAAATATTTTTGAATTTCCACCAGGGAGGGAATAAGAATTAAAGATAACTTTTGTTCCAAATTTTTTTTATATATGTCTACTCAAAAAAGTTGAGACAGAGCTATAGGGGAAAACGAAAGAGTGAGTGAGACACGCGTGATCTAGTTATTTTTACATTATTATCTTAAACGGTCATCTTTTATCTTACACGGTCGTCAATCATCTAATTTGCCGCGAAACGTGCGCGTAGCATCAGAACCTGTCAGTGACAATTATTGGTTATGTTTAATGTTGATAATTTAAAAGTTTGTCAAATTCTTGGTACAGTTTTCACAGGTACAGTATAATAATTATTTAAATTTTTTATTTTTACTACATTTGTAAGTATCAAGATTTAAATAAAAATAGTAAAAAAAATTTAGGAAATGTTTATTAATTATTTCAATAAATTATTTTAGAGAAGTTAAAAATAATATAATTATTTGTTAATAAAATTATTTATTTAACAATTTAGATTCTGGAGCCCAGTCATCAAACGTATCAAGCAAAAAGTGGAGTTATACATTTGTGGGATCTAAGGTCAGACCATAATGAGCAATTAATACCTGAAGCAGAAGCTTCTATTCAAGACATAGCAGTTGATGCAGTTGGGACTTATATGGCTGCTGTTAACAACAGAGGTCATTGTTTTATATGGACACTTACCGGTGGTATCGGTGAAGAACCTACAAAATTAAATCCTAGGCTTAAATTAAATGCACATAGAGGATATGCACTTAGATGTAAGTTTAGTCCTGATAGTACACTTCTTGTTACTACTTCAGCAGATAAGACTGCCAAAGTTTGGAAAACAACAGACTTTTTCAAGGTGCAAGTTCTACAATGAAGCTAAATGATGGGTTTGGGATGTAGCTTTCAGTGCTGATTCGCAATACATTTTTACTGCTTTGTCGGATGGTGTTGCAAGATTATGGAATATAGCAACAGGAACTGTGAAGAGAGAATATCAAGGACACCAAAAAGTAGTTTCTGCTCTTGCCTTCAGAGATGAAGTGCTTCCGACAAGTTAAAAACAAAATAGACTGTGCATTATTAGTTCATTGAAGAATGTTGATGAACAATTTTAATATAATATATTTGTTAAGAAAGTGTAAAGACATTAAAAAATATAATTTATTATTTTTAATAAGAAAAATTTTGTAAATAAATATCCTTATTTCCTTTCTTAGAAGTTAATAAATAATTGTTTATTCAATTATTTTGGATGAAAAATATTACAATGTTATTATGAAAAAAATTATTGTTTATTCAATTATTTTGGATGAAAAATATTAGAATGTTATTGTATATTGTACAAAAATAATGTGCGTGTTTAATTATTGGATGCACATTCCATCATATACTTAATATATTGGTGTTTTGCAACCATAATTAAATAATATTAACAATTTTCAATTTATACAATTTTTTTAATTACGAGAAAGTCTTAGGTTTCTGGTACTACTACTACTGCTATTATGATTATTGGTATTTACAGATTCTCTTTTACTTATTTCACTGATGTCCAAATTATCATTTGCAGTTGGTTGAAATAATTTATTAGTTTGCACATGAAGTGGTGTACTTGTTATGATAGGTTGCTTGATTCGTTTGTTAATTATACTATGTGGTCTTCTAAAGGTATTTATTTTTGTTATTGATTTCCTTTTCATGTCAATAGTCTTATTTAAATTAACTATAGCTTGCTAGCTAATTGCTGTTTTTGCGGTTTACCTTTTGAATTAACTTTATTAATTTCATCTGTTTTATCCATTTCACTATTTGATTCTCCTTTGGATGTGTTGACTTGCTTTAATTGTTCTACGCTTTTTTTATTCACAATATGAATAGTAGCGCTTATTGCACTATTATCACCAGTAACATTTTTTTCATTTGCATTCTTCTCTAATGTAAAGTTTAGTTTTGTTTGTCTCATTGTATCTTGAAGTTTTTTTTTCTTTTTCTTGTTAGTTTTCTGTGTTTGTTTAACATTCATATTTGTTTAAGAATTTCCTTGACTATACTGTTCAGTCGAGCCATCATTTTTACCTTGTGACTTTTTGTTAGTTTGTAATTTATTAACTGTTGCTTTTTTCATTTTAGTATATGAAGGTTTCTTCACCGCTTGTTTTGTTTGTTTCTTTTTTGGAGTGCTCATCTGGCTAATATCATCGTCTGAGCTTTCAAAATCTGATAAATCCTAAAAGAGAAGTAAATGAATAAATAATTTTTTTTCCGTTTTAAAGTCTTTAGTTTAAAAATACTTACACTTAAATTTAATATTGTATCATATTTTTCCAACTTCCATTCCATATAGGTGCATTATCTTGTTCAATTATTTGAATAAATGCTTCTTTTAGTGTTAAAGTTTTAAAACATTCGAAAAAAGATTCTAAATGCTGCTTCATGTTAGTATTGTCAATATCATCAAAGCTATTTAAGTCAAATTTTACTTCAATAGCATTTTCTTTTGTTAAGTTATAAAATACATAAACAATTATGTTAAAGTAGATATTAGTTTCAAAATCTTTGCATTTCAGAAATGTTATAAAACAATAGTATAAGAATAATGCACATCCACAGAACAATTACAAACATCTTCCAAATAAGATTTCAAAACATCATATTGCTTTTTCGTTTGTGATACGTGTCTAAGGGTAACTTAAGATTTCTTACAAATATTGGAGTATTTACAAACAATATTATCCAAAGGTGTTTCTTTAACTACTTGATGCAAATCTATGGCCAATGGAATATCCAAAACTCCAAATGTTCCCTTATTATTTTCATTAAAATATGTATATGTTTTTATATGTTCGTCATCATCATATATTGCAAACTGAAAAATACATTCATCCTTATTAAACTTAATGCAATGAATTCCATTATTACGTTTCTTAACATCTGAGTTTTGTTCGCTAGTTTTTATTTGTTCCATTTGTTCATTGTAATTAAGTTCCATTTCATTAAATATTCTATCTCTCTTCAGACTTTCTCCTTTTTATCGTTTATTTACTCATCTTATTAGTGAGATGCTATTTTTCTTTACACAGAAATACTTGTTTTATCTGTAACACTTTTTGCACGCTGTAATGTACACGCAGGTTGACGTTTGACTTGATTATCTCTCACTTCACTCTATCTCTCTTTCTCTCCCGTGTAAGTAAATGTGATCCCCTGCTCCTATGTGTTACGTAATATTTTTTTTGCAGATACGGGAATGTCATATTATATATATATATATATATCCAAAGGCCCCCCGATTAATTTTAGAATTTGAAAATTTAGCAGTACTTAATAAAAAAAATATAACCACAAAACATGACAACTGCAACTGCTGCAAGTAAACTGAGCGCAGTAGCGCCCTCGCGCTGAATTTTTCAGAGTCTGACACGAGGTTTTACATCTGTACGCGCTCTGTCCCGGGCTGGAAACTAATTATATAGACATATATATATAAAAAGGGAAGAGACAATAAAACACGGAAATAGCAAAAATCGAGTTAAAGGAAATCAACAAGCAATTTCTTTCACTTGATTTTTCTCTAGTATGTGTCGATGAATTTACACAAAATTTAATGTTGAGTGAAGATAATTAAATAGGGAATGTGGGGTTTGATCGATTATACATATATTATTAATGTAATAATCAAAATAATGAATACAAAATCTGAGGGGTTAAATTAGCTGTCTATAATGGCTCTCGCGCTATACTTGCGTCAGGCGCTATCGCGCCTTTTGATAACGCGAGACAATTGAATGAACGTGGATTAAAATTACGATATACAAGGGTGCGCATCGACAAAGTTGTAAAGATGTCGATAGTGCGCTATTCATAGACGGGAAATTGTTTTGATCTATCTGTCTATAACCGTACGCCGGATAATTAATATATATAGAAACGGAAGACAAATAACAATTGAGAGTAACTTTAACTACAGGTTGCATATCGTATCTTACGTCCGATTCCATATTGCAATATTCTATCCGCTCTCTTACATTCTACACGACTTTCGCGTATAATACAAACTTTACTTATTACATATATATATATATATATATATATATATATATATATATATATATATATATATATATATATATATATATATACATATCTACCACTGTGCACGAGAGTTTATCGATTTCGTTTCTTAAAACGTATAGTCATTGGAATAAATTGCTCGTTTATAACTTGTTGTCATTTTAACATTTCGTCGAGTCAACGATTATTCTCCGATATGTGTGCGTATATATGTATGGTTACTTTGCACGATAAGCTCTATCGAGCTTGCGAGGAAATAAATATATACCTATATATATACGGTTGGTCAGCAGCACTCCTTCCTAACGAGATACATTGTTAACATTCTCGGGATATTCCGAGTTGTTTATTTCCAACAATCATTTTATCTATGAACAAGAGAAAAAGAGAGAGTGACTGCGGGTAAAAGCTCGTCTATAAACGGTTTGATAAAATAGTGCGATGCCAATCGATATATCATATACGTCGGTAAAATACTCGTCTCTCTCACCGATGGATCAGACGTATAGAATTGTAAATAAATTTTAGTCCACCTATTTCTCATTAAACGAGATGTTCAAATAATCGGCCCGTAATACGTGTTTCAGGCTGATAAATAAGGTGGAG